>NW_021026289.1:332570-400657 GCF_004153795.1 Camellia sinensis | reverse complement strand
AAGGGGATAATAAGAAAACAAGGCTTTTAAAAGGGGCCAAAAGTGGAAAAAAAATGTCCCAAATAAATAAAAAGGGGGAAAAGTGTTTAAATAAACCCAAAAAATTAATATCCAACCATAAATAAAAATGAAATCAATTAAACTTAGAGGTCAGTTTTTGGTTTTCCGTCGCTCAATTAAAACTCGATTTGAGATAGGATAAACAAGTCAAATTTAAAAAACATTTTAAGGGTCAAATTTTTAAACCAAATTGAAAACAACCTATTAACTGCGACTCATTTGTATCCCATTGTAATATAAAATAAAAAAAAATATATTTTTTTTTTGGAATAAAAATTAAAATACAAATTAAAATTGAGTTAATAAGTTGCCACCAATTTGGTAATAATACAAATGAAACTTATCACTCAATTCTGGTGAAAAATTCTATATAAATACTACTGGAATAGGCAATTTTCCTATGGTTTTAAATCCTATTTCCATGAAGTGATCTTTTACCTTGATTGCAATGTTTTTAGGTTCTTTTCTGCTGAAATTCTTTGTAACATGTTGAAATCCAATTTGGCAAAACACAACCAACTTTGGCATTCATGTCCCAAATCTCCTCGCCATACAGACTGCCACATGAAAACCACCCTTGCCTTCCATTCTTGGATTGCCCAACTGTAAGGAGCTCCAAAGCATGACTCACAAGCATGCCAAGATTGGATTCTATGCTTCTTCCTTCTTGAGCCTTTCTTTGAGATGTTTAGCTGTGAAATCATCTAGCTTCTTCCAATATACTTTCATCTTCGCAAGTAAAAGATGTGAAGCTTCATACAAATGAAAGAAGTCTCCTTAGTATCACTCGCATCAAAGACTCTCTTGAAGTTCGCAAACCTTGTCCTGAAACTATTAAAACCTCTGCAAGCAAGGAAGTGTTTTGTAACAGTTTTTCAATTTGGTACAGAAATTGATACACAGAACCTAGAATTTTTCTTATTTTTTTTTTAATTAGTAATTGCATTCCTGATATCAGCAGCAACATTTTAAATAGTAATATTGGGGAAAAAATGGTAATATGTCATGTAGTTGTATGCAGAGTATATATCCAATATAAGTATTAGAAATTGGACAATGCGGTCGTAAGTTTTAAAAATCAATTTACCGTGAAACATATTTACTTTTGAGATTGGTAGAGCTTGATTAGTATTGTATACTTTATCACAACCATGTCATGATAATAACTAAGTTATTATAATAATTTTTTGACATTGAACTGTTAGCATATAAATAATACATCACACTAATAGTGCATTTGTAGCTGTATAAGGGAAACACCCACTACTCAACAACACTTTTCAGCTTTAGCAGTAGTTTTTTATATTGTTTTATATGTAATTTATCTTATGCTTTTCGGTGCTCCATTGTTCTCCTCCTCCTCTCTAATAAGAGAGACGAGCTCATTCCTTGTAAAACACACAAAATACATCATAATAGACATGGAATATACGCAATCTTTTCATTTCAGTCTCGTCTCTTTTTCTCTCTCTATTTTTTACAATCTTTCATGTATCAGAGCACAGTAATACAATTCTGCATTCTTCAATTTGGTGCTATAGCGCGTACACAGTGGAACTACAACAAACAAGCTCGAATCTCTTCACGATTCCAAGGCACCAAGCCCGTCACCAGAAAACCGCTCTCACGCGCTCTCAAAACGCGCGGCTGCTCTTTTGCCTCGAGCGCATCTCTGCCTTGCCGTGCATGCTCGCTCTAGCGGACCGATCAAGTGTAATAACAGGAGTCATGTTAGGCTTCACTCTGCTTTGTGCCGTCGCCTGCTACCGTGCACCGCGTGCGCCATTCGCTACCGTGAGCCGCGCATGCGCCGTTCCGCTATTGGTCACCCCGCGTGCGCCATTCTGCTACTATACGCCCGCACAGCCATCTCTGCTACTGTGCGCTGCACACCCTCTCCTGGCTAAACCGGTGCGCCGCTGACTATCATTTCCATCCTGCTGACATCATCTCTACACAGCCCAACCTTTCTAGCTATTTTCGACCCTTTATAGCGCGACTCACTGGTACAATCTCTGTTTTACCTAATTTTTGCTCTACAGGCATTCCTATCAAATTAGCCCCTACTGCAACTATTATTATGGATCGTCATGATGCCTCCCCATTACGCCATTTTCGTTATTTTGAATGGTTCCAACTATGTTCTATTGGCCCAAGCCATGTCTTTTCCTTCCATCAAGAGGAAAGAAGCTCTGCAAATTAATCAACCTGCGGACATGCCAACCGGTGAAAGCACACTGCTTGAAACCACTGTTTCTTCCCGCTACCAAACCCCTATATATGAAGATCGCCTTGAGGAATGGACAGTAAGAATTACCAAATCATTAACCGTGGTTTAAGAAATACTTCTGTTACCGTTATCAAGTCTTAGTTGGTCCTTTCAAGCTGACTCTGTCCAACTACTGTCCAGCAAAAGACATCTGGGATTTTTTGAAAGAACATACCAGACTACTGTCTTGCTCATCCAATATCAACTTCAGAGCCAACTTCAATCAGATGCGCCAAGAATGCTAGTCCAATCCATCAATGATCTTCCTTTCTCAAATGTACTTCCGTTTGGGACCAACTTGCTCTTCCCGACCGACTTGGCCTCACCGAGAAGATTGCCTTGTTTTATTTACTGCTTATCGTAATCAGCAAAGGTTGGTGCAATTTCCTCAATGGCTCTCACTTCATCTTTGTGAGCCTGTTACGTGCCTCTGCTCTTCACCATTCGCCATCCCTTGCCCAGCTCTGGAACATTAGCTTATTTCTGAGTTCTATCAGAGGAGACTCGTCTTGGTACTCTCCAACTTATCAACGTTTTGCTCTGTTCTTGCCACTAGCCTCCCGTACCGGCATCAATTCACCCAACGGGACACACTGCCTGCCTCTAACTGTCAGAATCGGGGCCTTCCTTCAAAACCCACACTCTCCTGGTCCAATTGCCCCGTCAGAACCTGCCGATACTGCAACAAACTTAGTCTGGTCAGTCGCAACAGGATTGTTTTCGGCATCCTCATGCTCATCCTCATTCCGCTCATTCCTCCAACAGCCACTCTACTCGCGGTGGTTCTCCTCGGGGGAGCTTTCAATCATTCCGGGAAATTAGTCCTCATTCCGGGAATCAGTCTCATCACACTGCTGCTGCTTACGCCGCTGAGGGTTTTTTTTTTGAGTTCTCCTGCTCCGTGCTACCCCTCTCTTTTCTCACAGATGTCGAGGCCATGTTCAAACACCTTTTCTCTCCCCCTCTGTAAGCACCTCACCTACTGGCTTTGTCTGTAATCCAGGTAACCTTCTTGGTATTTTTGGACTCTGCCCTGTTGTAATGCATATGAACCTCCAGTTCAACTATATTTTCCTCCATTCTCCTCATTCTCCTTAATATTCCCTCAATTCAAACTGCTGATGGTTCTCTCATGACTGCCGTTCACATATTGGTACTGTTTGCCAATATCATCTTTATCGTTTTACCTCAAGTTTATCATATCCCTTGCTCTCACTTTACCTTATCCCTCTATTGTCAATTATGTGAACTTGGTTTAACTGTCACCTTTTCTGCTACTCATTTGTTTGGTGGCAACGGACCCTCAGACGGGGCAAGACTATTGGGATTCGGACGTAAAGCACGAATGTCTCCTATGAGCTCATTACCTTCATGTTTCCTGACTCTTCCTCAAGATTCGCTGCTCTTGCATCTGCTTCCCATTATACAGTCTTTTCAATCTTTGGCATTGTCGCTTAGGCATATTTCTATTAATCGCTTAAAGTCTTTGGGTTATCTAAGTGGACAATTGGGGTCATTAATTCCAGATAACTTTTCCGATGTATACCTGTCACTGCTAAACAACCTGCTTTATCATCAAATAAAAGTACTTCTGTTTTCCTGTGCACACTTTTGATCTTATACATTCGGATATTTGGGGCCCCCTCCCCCTACTACACTATGGGGGGATCTCGTTATTTTGTTGTTTTTATTGATGATTTTCACGGTTTACTTGGAATTTTTTCTCATGAAAACTCGTTTGAACTCAAAACCCCTTTATTATTCGATTTGCCCAAATGATCCACACCCAAGTTTTCCAATCCATCAAAACTTTTTTCGCTCTGATAATGCTATGGAATATCGGGGATTCAAGATTTCCTTTCTTTTCTTTCAAGAGTTCCATGGTACACTGCCTCATCGTTCCTCGTGCTGGCACGTCCCCAGCAAAATGGCCGTGCTGAAACGAAACCATAAGCATATTCTTGACACTAGCTCGCGCTCATCCTTAAATCTCTTCTTCCTGCCCTGAAAGCTTTTGGGGGAAGTTGGCCCTGCACTGCTGTCTACAACTATCAATTGTGCTCTACCCTGCCAATTCATAATCCAACACTCCTTTGAACTCTGTGTAGAACGTCCCCGAACGCCCCGGGAGGGTGAGCTCCCGTTCTGGTTCATTTGGGGGTCACTACAGCTCAGGACTCTAAAATTGTCACGGTTCTAAGTCTGAAACCAAAAGAGTCCAAATCCCGGCAAAATCGTTTTGAAGAAAACAGATTTTTGAAAAGAAATGCCAAACAATGGACTGCTTTGCCAGATACAGAGTCGCCACCTAATATTTTATTTTTGGGGAAATTTAAGGAAACCCTGACTCGTTTGCCTAACGGCCGCACGTGTCCGTCATCACTCAAGTTGCCTCGGCTCGGGAACTGGGTACGATTGGGGAAGGTCACTTCGTGAGCACCCCCGCTCGCCCGATCCAGATCGGCCTCCTACTAAACCGATTTTGAAAAACTTTTATGTGTTCTTATCTGGTTATTAGCCTAGATACTATGTGATGCGCACAGCATACAAGTATAAGAATGGAATCGCCTGAATTGAGCAAAATATTTCCTGTTTGTTTTTGAAAGATGGTTTGCTATCGCAAAGAGGTCTTAAAAATGCAGAATTTTTGCCACCCTCAAGGTGGCTTAAGAAAAGTGGTTTTTGCCACATCCTAGTGGGCTTAAAACACACAGTCAATGATTTGTTCCAATCTAAACAACCCACCTTCCCCACAGGCATTCAGGCAAGTTATATCACATAAGGCAATTAGCCTCATGGTAAGCATGCTATTCATGGCAGTCAACTCACATGCACCGCATGCAAGGATACTAAAGCATAAAACTACTGAGTACTCCAAGCCAAAACAAAAAAACTCATAGAAATCATAGCATGAATCCTAAGTATACAGAAATGCCTAATGCAATCACATGCAAAAAATGCAACTAATAGCAGGCCTCGGACTATCTAAAACATGGCAATATGGAATGCTAGCAAGCTAACAGTATTCAACTTGGAATTGAAATACAAATGCAGTTAGTATAATGCGCCGAGCCCGGGTGCAATGCAAAAACAGATGAAATGAATGCAAACATGCTATCATACTGTATGCTAATTGAAATGATGCCCTAATCTAACCATCATAAGCAGGTAAATAAGGGAAAGAAAGACGTGGGGTTGGAAAGACATATCATACACACACGCACACTTTATTACAATTATGCGCCTAGCATAAGAGGGTCCGAATAAATAATACAGTCCCAAATAAAAAGAATATAAACAGTCCAATAATATGTAGCAAATTCCTATTAATTAACAAAATTAGCTAAGAAAAGTATAAAAAACTGGCAATGTCAAGCCAGGGACTGCCTTGGTTCCGCTCCGGTGATGAATAATGCAATGTTCGGGTTGCCTTTGTGCGGAAAATCCATGACGATTGCCACCCAAATTAGCCTCTGATTTGCACCTATTCTTGAAATGCGTGCCAAAGCTCCGAAAAAGTTGCTGATTTCTTCATTTTGCTGTAACAGAGAGCAGGAAAGGGGCATGGCAATGTATTGTTCACATAATGTATGGCATGTTCTCGATCCTCGAGCCCACCAATCACCGTGCATCCGATGCAATGATGCCGAGGAGTCGAATTGCACAACTCAATATAGAATGGAAGCATATGAAAACAAAACAAAAACTAAACTCCATCATGGATAATCCGGAGTGTCGGTGACTGGGGAATTGAGACACGTTCCGTCACTCGGAGTACGAAACGTACCTCGTTTCCACGTGCTCGGCTAACTCCTATCCCGGCACGATGCAATATGCATGACATGCATGAAAGCAACATGATACCAAACCCCCCCCCCCCTCCTAACATACCACAATGACATGGAATGGCATACACGCTTGCACGAGGTAATACACAACGCAGCAATACACAAATGCTATGATGAAATGCATACACAAAATGCAATAATGGGCTTACACCCAACATGAGAGAGCCTTAGCCAACACTCACATAGAAGGCCCTCAGATGAAAAACAAGACAACTCGAAAATGCTATGCCACGCGTGGCACGCAAACCGAGGACCGAACCCTCAGGGCAGCCGAAATGCCAACTACTAATGAACATGCAGACATGGAATGATATGCCAAAACATCAAAAAAATCAGAAGTAAAATGAGATGCAAAACAGCACCCGACCCGTTAAAACCGCCACCACTGAAACCCGATGCATGCGAACGAGCCCACGATACATGATTTTGGTGCATGAAAATGGCTTATAACTATAGCAACATCAAACATGAACATGAAATGAGATAAAAGACAGAAGCAAGGAAGCCCCTAGAAAGAATTTTTCAGTTAAAGGCATGGCAAACAGTGAGCCAAGTTGGCCTAAGTTAGCATACACAAAAGTGCTCCGCAGGGAGGCAAATGAAACAAGGTGGTTAGATGAAAAAAGCCCAAACAGAAAAAAAGACGCCCTTCTACAACACTGAAGAGGACCAAAAATAATGACTACTTACAGTTTTGGAACCCCAAACAATATAACAAGTATGACTCAAAATGCCCATGCAAGTAGGGCACAAAAGAGGGCGAAAACACATAAGTAAGTACAAAACATTCATCAAGACAGTCAAAGACCCCTTAAATGAAACATGACAAGGGGTCAAATATGGCCACTTTCAGTTCGACCAAGGTCAAAAACAGAACAAAATAAAGCTAATAAACCAATGAAAAATGGGGACCAAGAGGGGTAATAATGACAAGTGGGCACATGGAAGGTCCCAAATAGTAATGAAGCCCTTCCTTCAATGTTGAAAGAAGGCTCAAAATAAGCTCCCTGTGTTTAGTTATGAGTTTTGAAAAGTAATGATTATGTTTTGAATTAAGTTTTAAATCTCAAAATAAAACCAAACGGATCCAAAAAAAAAAAAATTCAATAATGTTCTAAGGAGAGTCATAGTGGAATTACCAGTACTGAGCCTCCTGGTTTCATTGGCGACTCGATTAGAACTTGAGCTCTCCTGCATTATAATGTGCTCCATTATAATTGTGTAATAGAAAATTGAGGTGAATATTGAAATTGATTTTTATTTAATACTTGATGACTAGTTTGGTTCCGTTTTCCATTGAACATTCATAAAAACTGCAGCCTCTGGTGAAGGGGATCTGTTTTTTGTTCCATTCTGTCATGGTAATAGAACACATTTATTGTCAAGTTTTATGTATCACTTAAAAAGATGGTTATCGTGCTGATGAGAAACAACATTGTTAAATTCATTTGAGACAACGAGAGATGAGATCGAATTACCAAGATGCCAAGTTACTCCAGTTGTAAAATCATCTCCCTCGCACATGTGTCCTATCTTGAACTTGACATTTTGACCCATGCTCGTGATTAGTTGCCCAAAGAACTCCATAACCTCCTACAGTTGCACATAGAAGCAAATAACACAATAAAGTTGCTTTTGTCTTGGCGCAAAGAAAATGTTGCTTTACAAAAATTATTCTAGTAATTGGCAAATCAGTAGACAAGCACTAATGCTTCATTTGTTTAGGCAGAAAACATTTTCTATATATAAAAAAAAAAATCTTTAATTTTAATTTTCAGTCATACAAAGTGTCAAAAAAAGCAAAAAAAAAAAAAAAAAATCAAAAAACGTTTTCCACGAAAGTAAGCATAGTTGCGTTTATGCTTAAAAGGAGAAATTGAGAAAGACCTTTTTCCCCTGGAATGGTTTGATGAATGAGCAATCGTCAAAATAACAATTATCAGAGATGAACTCGCGGAGTTTGTTCAAATTCTTCTCATTGATAGAGGTATAGAATTGCTTAATTGAGTCAGATGAAGAAAGTAGATTAGGCCCAATATCACCACTGCTCGCTGATAACATGACTACCTTCAACCTACGTTCTCTGATGGGTTTGTTCCATATCCTTGCTTTCATGTATATATGCTGCCCTACACTCTTCGTGTTATTAATCTTAAGCGGACATGTTTTCATAGGCAAGAAACGAAGAGCCCCTACCATTGCTTTGGAGGGTGTAATCTGTCCTGTGGCATGGCCTGAGAAGACAACTCGAGCAGTCATTGTCTATTCAAAACAGATTGGCACCACTACCCACCAAAACTTGGTGTAGAGACATTTAAATACTTTGAAGATTGTATGGAACGGGGTTTTTTTTTGGTGGCTTGGAATCGAAACAAGGAATCATTCTTTGATTTGTAGCTTTTTTGTAATTGTGAGAGAACATTTTGTGCCTTGGCATGTAATCAAAGAACCATTGTTTCATTCAACATTGAAACTTGGACATAACCCAAAAGTTTAGCCTGGTGGTCAAAGTCTGAGTCAAGGTGTGGTTTCTCCATAGTTTCAAATTTGAAATCACCTAAATGTAAGTAATTTCTTGGAATCAGTTTATAATTAAGCTCCTATTAGTGAATGGTGAAATTGATTTTGAAGTTAATTAGTTCATTAAGCCAGACACTACTAAAAAAACATTAAAGCCTGAACAGTCCTATTTTGCATTGATCCTACCACTCAAGCATTGGGGACAAGTCGGTGGAGTCACGTATCTGCCAAAAGTGCACAATAAATTATTTTCCTTTAGTATCATCTATTGTACAATAAATTAATTTCCTTCTCATCTATTATATCGAAGGGACTATTGAGAAAGTGGATAATTAAAGACATGTGCAACCGTACATTTAAAATGGAGGTACATTTTCCCAATAAAAATGAATAGTTAAAAAAAATGTATAAACTATTTAATATTCAAAAAACCAACAACTAGTTAAGTACACCTGCCATTTATCTGAATTGGAATAAATCATCAAATGTTTCAAGCCTACCTGCGGGTAGCAAACCATTTTCAAAAACAAGCATGAAATGTTTTGTTCCAATTCGGACGACCCGGTCTATACTTGTATGCTGTGCGCATCACATAGTAACCTAGGCTAATAACCGGAATAAGAACTCACAATGTTTTCAAAAATTGATATCGTGGTTAGTAGAGGCCGGTCTATGACCGGGCGAGCGGGGGTGCTCACGAAGTGACCTTCCCCAATCATATCCAAGTTCCCGAGCCGAGGCAACTTTGGTGATGACGGACGCGTGGCCTTTTGGCACCGAGTCAGGGTTTCCTAAATTTCCCAAAATAAAATATTTAGGTGGCGACTCTGTATCTGGCAAAGCAGTCCATGTTTGGCACTTCTTTCAAAAATCTGTTTTCTCAAAACGATTTGCCGGATTTGGACTCTTTGGTTCAGACTTAGAACCGTGACAATTTTAGAGTCCTGAGCTGTAGTGACCCCAAA
This sequence comes from Camellia sinensis, assembly GCF_004153795.1. Lineage (NCBI taxonomy): Eukaryota > Viridiplantae > Streptophyta > Magnoliopsida > Ericales > Theaceae > Camellia > Camellia sinensis. Next base: position 390,995 of record NW_021026289.1, on the reverse strand, counting down.
TGAACAGAACGGGAGCTCACCCTCCCGGGGCGTTCGGGGACGTCTACACAGACGTTCAAAGGGAGTTTGATTATGAATGGCAGGGGTAAGAGCACAATTGATAGTGTAGACAGCAGTGAGGGCAACTTCCCCCCAAAAGCTTTCAGGGCAGGAAGAAGAGATAAGGAGAGCGCGAGTAGTGTCAAGAATATGCTTATGTTTCCGTTCAGCACGGCCATTTTGCTGGGACGTGCCAGCACAGGAACGATGAGGCAGTGTACCATGACTCTGAAGAAAAGAAAGGAAATCTGAATCCCGATATTCCATAGCATTATCAGAGCGAAAAAGTTTGATGGATTTGGAAAATTGGGTGTGGATCATTTGGGCAAATCGATAATAAAGGGTTTTGAGTTCAAACCGAGTTTTCATGAGAAAAATCCAAGTAAACCGTGAAAAATCATCAATAAAAACAACAAAATAACGAGATCCCCCCATAGTAGTAGTAGGGGAGGGGCCCCAAATATCCGAATGTATAAGATCAAAAGGTGCACAGGAAACAGAAGTACTTTTATTGAATGATAAAGCAGGTTGTTTAGCAAGTTGACAGGGTATACAATCGAAAGTATCTGGAATTAAATGACCCAATTGTCCACTAGAAACCAAAGACTTTAAGCGATTAATAGAAATATGCCCTAAGCGACAATGCCAAAGATGAAAAGGAGATAATGAGGAAGCAGATGCAAGAGCAGCGATCTGAGGAGAGTCAGGAACATGAAGGTGAATGAGCTCATAGAGACATTCGTGCTTACGGCCGATCCCAATAGTCTGCCCCGTCTGAGGGTCCTGCACCAAACAATGAGTAGCAGAAAAGGTGACAGTTAAACCAAGTTCACATAATTGACCAATAGAGATAAGGTTTAAAGTGAGAGCAGGGATATGATAAACTTGAGGTAAAGATAAAGAAGATATGGAAACAGTACCAATATGACGGACAGTCATGAGAGAACCATCAGCAGTTTGAATTGAGGGAATATAAGGAGATGAGGAGATGGAAGAAAATATAGTTGAACTGGAGGTCATATGATTACAACAGGCAGAGTCAAAATACCAAGAAGAGTTACCTGGAATTACAGACAAAGCAGTATGAGGAGGTGTACCAGAGGGGGAGAGAAGGTGTTTGAACATGGCCTCGACATCTGTTGGAGAAAAGAGAGGGGTAGACGGAGCAGGAGACTCAAAAAAACCCTCAGCGGCAGCAGCAGCAGTGTGATGAGACTGATTCCCGGAATGAGACTAATTCCCGGAATGATGAAAGCTCCCCCGAGGAGAACCACCGCGAGAAGAGTGGCTGTTGGAGGATGAGCGGAATGAGGATGAGCATGATGGATTGCGAAAACAATCCTGTTGCAGATGACCAGGACTAAGTTTGTTGCAGTATCGGCAGGTTCTGACGGGGCAATTGACCAGGAGATGTGTTGAAGGAAGGCCCCGATTCTGACAGTAGAGACAGGCAGTGGTCCGCTGGGGGAATGATGGTTGGTACGGGGGAGTGGCAAGAACAGAGTCCACATGATGAGGTTGGAGAGTACCAAGACGAGTCTCTTCTGATAGCAACTCAGAAATAGCTTGTTCCAGAGTGGGCAAGGGATGGCGATGAAGAAGAGAGGCACGTACAGGCTCAAAAGATGAAGTGAGAGCCATGAGAAATTGCACCAACCTTTGCTGATTACGATAAGCAGTAAATAAAACAGCATCTTCTCGGTGAGGCCAAGTCGGTTCGGAAAGAGCAAGTTGGTCCCAAACGGAGTACATTTGAGAAAGGAAGTCATTGATGGACTGACTAGATTCTTGGCGCATCTGATGAAGTTGGCTCTGAAGTTGATATTGATGAGCAAGACCAGTAGTCTGGTATTGTTCTTTCAAAAAATCCCAGATGTCTTTTGCAGGAGTAGTGACAGAGTCAAGCTGAAAGCGACCAAACTGAAGACTGATAGAGGTAACAGAAGTATTTCGAAACCAGGTAATGATTTGGTAATTCTTACTGTCCCATTCCTCAAGGCGATCTTCATATATAGGGGTAGCAGGAGAAACAGTGGTTTCAGCAGTGTCTTTCACCGGTTGGGTCATGTCCCCGGTGATAATTTGCCAGAGCTTCTTTCCTTTGAGGAAGGAAGACATGGCTTGGGCCCATAGAACATAGTTGGAACCATTCAAAATAACGAAAATGGGATGGGAGGCATCATGACGATCCATAATAATAGTTGAGTAGGGCTAAATTGATAGGAATAGACCTGTAGGAGCAAAATTAGGTAAAACAGAGTGTACCAGTGAGTCCGGAAGGTCGAAAATAGCTAGGAAAGGTGGGCTGTGTAGAGATGATGTCAGCAGGATGGAAAATGATGTCAGCGGCGCACGTTAGCAGAGAGGGTGTGCAGCGCACAGTAGCAGAGAGGGCGTGCGGCGTATAGTAGCAGAATGGCGCACGCGGGTGCACAATAGCGGAACGGCGCATGCGCGGCTCACGGTAGACGAATGGCGCACGCGGGTGCACGGTAGCAGGCGCGACGCACAAAAGGGCAGAGTGAAAGGCGCGTGAAGGCGCGTGCGAGCATGGCAACGGAAGCAGAGATGCGCCGAGCAAAAGAGCGGCGCGTGAGAGCGCGTGAGAGCGTTTCTGGTGACGGGCTTGGTGCCGTTGGAATCGTAAGGAGATTCCGAGCTGTTTGTTGTAGTTCCACTGTGTACGGGACTAAGCACCAAAATTGAAGAATGCCAGAATTGTATTACTGTGCTCTGATACCATGAAAGATTGGTAAAAATAGAGAGAGAAAAGAGAGAGACTGAAATGAAAGATTGGTATATTCAATGTCTATTATATGTATTTTGTGTGTTTACAAGAGAATGAGCTCTCTCTCTTTATAGAGAGGAGAAGGAGACAATGGAGCACCGAAAGCATAAGATAATACATTAAAACAATATAAAACTACTGCTAAAGCTGAAAGTGTGTGGTAGTGGGTGTTTTCCCTTTACAGCTACAAATGCACTATAGTGTGATGTATATTATATGCTAACAGGTTCAATGTCAAAAAATTATTATAATAACTTTAGTTAGATCCATGAATGGTTGTGATAAAGTATACAATACTAATCAAGCTCTACAATCTCAAAGTAAATATGTTTCACGGTAAATGATTTTTAAAAACTTACGACCGCATTGTCCAATTTCTAATACTTATCATTGGATATATACTCTGCATACAACTACATGACATATACCAATTTTTTCCCAATATTACTATTTAAAATGTTGCTGCTTATATCAGTGCAATTACTAATTAAAAAAAAATAAGAAAAATTCTAGGTTCTGTGATCAATTTCTGTACAAATTGAAAAACTGATTACAAACACTTCCTTGCTTGCAGAGGTTTTTAATAGTTTCAGGGACAAGTTTGGGAACTTCAAGAAGTCTTTATGCGAGGATACTAAGGGACTTCTTTCATTGTATGAAGCTTCACATCTTTTACTGGAAGATGAAAGTATATTGGAAGAAGCTAGAGATTTCACAGCTAAACATCTCAAAGAAAGGCTCAAGAAGGAGAGCATAGATCCAAATCTTGGCATGCTTGTGAGTCATGCTTTGGAGCTCCCATTACATTGGGCAATGCCAAGAATGGAGGCAAGGTGGTTCATTGATGCATATGGGAGGAGATTGGACATGAATGCCAAGTTGGTTGTGTTTGCCAAATTGGATTTCAACATGTTACAAGCAATTCAGCAAGAAGACCTAAAACATGCATCAAGGTAAAAGATCACTTCCATGAAATAGAATTAAACCATAGGAAAATGCTATTCCAGTAGAATATTTATATAGAATTTTGCACCAGAATGATGTGATAGTTTCATTTGTATTATTACCAAATTGGTGCAACTTATTACTCAATTTAATGTATTTTATTTTATCCAAAAAAAAATATATTTTTTTTTATTTTATATACAATGAGGATACCAAATGAGTCGAGTAATAGGTTGTTTCAATTTGGTTTGAAAATTTGACTTAAAATGTTTTTAAATTTGACTTGTTTATCCTATCTCAAAGCGAGTTTTAATTGAGCCGACGACAAACTGACCTCTAGTAATTTGATTTCATTTTATTTATGGTGATATAAATTTTGGTTATTACACTTTCCCCCTTTTATATTTGGACATTTTTCCACTTTGGCCCTTAAAGCTTGTTTTTCTTATTTTGGCCCTCCATGTTTCAAACTTTTCTCACTTTACTTCTAAAGCTAACTTCTATTCAAAATTAGATTGAAAAAAGGTCACAATAATTATCACATAATATAAAAAATATATTATTATATTGAAGTTTAAATTTATGTCAGAGGTGTTAGTCATATATAATAAAATATTTTTATACCACGTGACTATTTGTGTGTCATTTTATGTCTAAGTTTTAATAGGCCAAAGTGGAAAAAAAATAAACTTTAAGGGCCAAAGTGGGAAAGTGGTCAAAAATAAAGGGAGCAAAGTGTAATTTATCATTTAAATTTATCGAGTTGAGCAATAGGTTGTTTATTCTTGGTTTAAAAACTTAACAGGTTTCAAAATGTGTTCAAGTTTTGTTTGTTTACGTAATAAGCTGATTTTAAATGAGTTTTAATAAAATTGAACACAAGTTGAGTTCGAGTTTAAGTAACTTGATTCGTTTAATAGCTCTATACACAATTCTCAAACAAAATATGTGATAAAGACATTTTTAAAATAATACAAGTCACGACATTTTTAAAATAATAAGTCATGTTTAAATGGTAAGACCAAAATTTGTTACATTATTATTTTTTTATTAAATTATTTATTTGTATATTATAACTGATTTTATCTTTCTACATATTTTATATAATAATTAGTAGGTGGTGGGAGAGCACAGGTTGGGGGAACATGTTGCCCTTTGTTAGGGACAGGGTGGTGGAGAATTATTTATGGTCTCTGGGAGAGGCTTTTGAACCTAAGTTCCAAAATTTTAGGAGCATGGAAATAAGGATCAATATATTGGCAACATGTGTTGATGATGTTTATGATGCTTATGGTACCTTGGATGAACTCCAACTTTTCACCAATGCCATTGATAGGTTGGTACAAGTAGGGAATGCCATTCCTTCTTGATACTTGCTCTTAGGTGACTATGATTTTAAGTTTGAAAAAGTCTAATAGTATAAAAATCGATCATAAAATCAGACATAATTTTCTGACTCATAATAGGTTTAGGTTATGTTTGATTTTGTGATTAGTTTATACATAAGTTGAAGAATTATTTAAGTTTCTGACACAATTTTGAAAACACTTATGTGTCTCAAATGAGATGTCAATGCAACGGAACAATTTCTGGACTTTTTAAGTTTTAAAATGTCTAAACAGACATTAATTGATTACGAAATCAAACATAATCTTCTCTCATGGGGTAGATTTCACTTTTTTGTGAGTTTCCACACTTATATGAGAGAATTTATTTGATTCTACAATTAATTTTTGTGCAAGTAAAAAAATTATTTAAGTTTTTACCACAAAATTTTAAAAATACTTTTGCATCTCATATGGGATGTCAATGCAGCTAAACAACTTCCAGACTATATAAAGATATGCTTCCTTGGTTTATTCAATACCATTAATGAAATGGTTTATGTCACTCTTAAGGAACATGGTGTCCATATCCTCCCATACCTTAAAAATAAGGTACCCACATCCTTTTTTATATCTTATTTAAGCAAACTACCATATAATTACGTGATCACATTCAATTTTATCAAGAAAAAAAAAAAGAAAGAAAAAGAAAAAGTGCTCAAATGTTTTTTTTTTCAATAGTCTATGAAATTTACTTCTTGTGTCAATTTGATTCTTATAGTTCTCATGGTATCTGTGTGGGTGATTTTCCGACCACACTGCCCGCCTAGTAATCAGCTGGAGAGCACCGGCAGAATAGATGGCTTCAGTAAACCTGTAACAGAAAGAAAAGGCTCCGGCGGTGACTTTTCCACCCGGGGGCACTCCGACGATCAAGTCAGTATATCTCTCAAAGATAATCAAGTGCTAAACTCACAAGCTTGAGTATAAAACTGTGTACCTTAGACCCACGGGGGTGCCTCTCTTTTATAGTTTACTCAATCCAAGTCCTACTAGAAGCTTGACTTCTTATGGACTCCAATTTAGTACTTACTTTGGATTCCTCAAGAGATAAAGATAAACTCCCTAAGAGCTTTATCCTTATCTTAGCAAAGTCTTCTCTTTTCTCTAGGACTTTTATCCCTTATCCGCTTATCTCGGATTCTAATATCTTCGGAGATAACCTCGGCCTAGCCAAGATAACCTCGGCACAACTACCACGACACGTGGCACGTTGGCTGACACGTCGGCGTCACCATGCCACGTGTTGGTACTCAACAAATATATCTCCACAACTGCCCCCTAGGTTCTATTACCTCGGTATCCTCAGGTGATGGAACCTATATTGATATTTCTTTTTGCATATTGGCTCAAAAACTGTTTAGCCGAGATCATTCATTTCAGGCCGACGTGTTCTCTTCGGAGAACAAGAACTCAAACAAATTCCCTCACGCGCATGAGCTGTCATGCATTTCTTCTCAATCATTCCCTTTACGTGTTCTATCTTCATTGGCCCGTGTCTGTGATGCGCTTGTAAGCCGTCATTCACCTGTCTACGCCGTCTGGCGCATACGTTCCTCTAGGCGTAATAAATGCCCTGTTTTGCCGCCGTTTCAAGTTTTTTACAAAACTTTACTTTCTTTCTTCGTTTCTTTACTTTTGCACTTGATTCTCTGGCTTTCTCTCTCTCTCCCAAATCTGCCATTGCTCTAGCTTCAAGCTCTGCAACCGTCTTCATTCTTCCATTTCAGCGAGGGTTTCGCCGTTTCGTCGTGTCTACAACCGTTGCCTTACTTCGGCGGCTTTCATCCCGGCTTCATTTGTTCTGGTAAGCCTATATTCCTCTCATTCCCAATTTCTTCTATGTGCTTTCGTTTACTTACTGCCATTGTTGCTCTGTTCAAACCTTTGATTTGCTGAACTATTTATCTGGATGCGTCTATTCCATGATTTCACTCATATTTTGAACATTTGCATTGTTTCAACACTTTTCTTGCCACTGTTCTTGACCTTGTACTTTTGTATTCTTCATGTTCTTGATAGTCCATCCTTGTTCTTGTTTCTGAAATTTCGCCTTTGTTTTCTGTTTTTTTGTGTCTTTGCCAGATCTCTACTTTCTTTCAATCTTTGCCTTCATAGAATTAGGTTTGGGCTTTGTCTATAGAACCTTCAATTTTTAGGGAAAACTGAAACAATCCTTACCAGCATATACCTAGGGTTTCGCCGAGGTCCCGATAACCCCTTAAGAACACCTTCTTTCTGAAACCTAGCCCTCTGTCTTTAGGCCGACGTTATGGGTATGTGAAGACATAGGGTAGATACCCCGACCAAACTTGAGTACTTTAGGCGGGAGTTCTCTATTCCTGCCGATGTCTATCTGAGGCTAGCTGAAGATAATAACTCTATCATGCCCACAGATGATTCAATGCCCTTTCCTATAGTAGCTTTTACTGAGTGCGGACTCCGGCTCCCACTTAACATTCTCTTTCACGAAATTCTTCACTTTTACAAGTTGAACCCTATGTAACTTGCCATAAACTCTTATCGAGTGATCAATGGCATCATAGCTTTAGCTAGGCAGGAGAACGCTAGGATTACCCTGGCTGACATTCAGTACTGTTATACCATGTGCCCCCTTAGCCTGAAGGAAAAAGGCTTCGTTTATTATCTTAAGCCGAGGTCGACAAAATACAAAATCGTAGCTGACCTCCTAGACTCCAACAAGGGGGCTGGAGATGACTATGTTATTGCTTCGGGAAATTGGGAGTTTGGCCCAGACAAGGACGCCCATCTCTACCCTCTTCCCCGATCTATTAAAGAGGGCAAGGATAAGAGCCCAATGTCAATACTTTAGTTGTTTCTGTTCAAGTCTTCAATATTTTATCTGTTTCTAATGTTTGTTTCTTCTTGCAGACGTTCGTAAGTTACCAAAAGACTTTCGCCAATCCTACGTTCCCAGCAGAGACTTAAAGAAGCTCCTAGATCTGCCAATCCAAAAGCGCAAGACCCCACTGGTACTGAATTTTATTCCGACGTACAAGTCGACTTTGCCCGACGTTCCCAAACGAAAGAAGAAAAGCCTTTCTCCTCCTACTGCCACAACTCAAACTGCCTCTTCATCACGAACAGATCAAGAGTCAACATCTGACCCAGCTGATCTGCCATCTACTTCAGCCCCATACTTAATCCCAATACCAGAAAGAAAACGTCAGCAACGACTTGTCAAGACTGCTGAGATGGGTCGCCCGAAGCCTGTTGCTATTGATCTCTTAGCAGACCTACCTGCCGACGTTGATGCTGTTCCAGCTCAATCCATGCCCCCACCAAAGCCAAAAAGAATAAAAAAGGCTTAGCCCAAGGCCAAAGCTACTGAGGTTGAGGCTGAGGATGCTCTGCCCATCTCACAATTGGCTGAGAGTAAAAAGAGTGCTTCTGCTTCTGCCAAGAGGTCTGCTGAGGCCCAGCCGTCAGAGTCCACTCAATCGAAGAAGCCGAGGTCATCGTCTGCGATGACCTCGGGTTCCAAAATACCAAGAGTCCCCTGGGTGCCTGAAATCACCCTGGAGGATAAGCTTGTTCTAGCTTCTGACAGTGCCGAAGACATCAATGTCGGCGTGGCACTCAGTACTGCTGTTCTCCTTCCTGGTGATCTTGAGCGAAATGCCAAAATGAGTGAGTACGAGAACTACGCCCTCATGCTCCAACGCTCTGTACAAGTAAGTTCCCCCATTTGGTAACTTGTCTTTCTGTCCCTTTTTCTATACTTGCAACGTTTGTGTAATAACTTTTCCCTTGGGTTCATTCAGGCCATTCAACATGCCCATTCTCTCTCCATGCAAGCTTTTGAAACAAGGGAGAAGTTGGCCGATATGAGGCGGGAGGTTTCTGCCCTGAAAAAGAAAACAAAACTGTTCTGACAAAGATGAAGAAGCTGGAAGATCAGGCCGAGGCTGCCACTAAGGCCCAACAGATGGCTGAAGAAAAAGCGGAGTCTACTAAGGCTATCAGAAAAGTTACCGAGGCCGAGAAAAAAGAGGCCGAGGTCAAAAAGGCCCAAGCCGAAAAAGAGCTTCAGAAGGCTCTGGCCACCAAAAAAATCGAAATCAAGGAAGCTGATGAGAAGGCTTACGCCCAGGGCATGGCCAACGTCACTGAGGAATATAAACTTCAAGTTAGGCAGGTATGTAACAAGGGCTTCTCCCTTGGTTGGATGGCCCTTGCCAAGAAGCTTAACATTCCTGACGATTCGCCACTGCGCAAAGCCGATGCTATTCCTCTGCCGTTCCCCCCACCTCCTCCATCAAGTCAACCTGAAGGAGAATCTGAATCTGAGTCTAAAGGTGAGGAGGAAGGTGAGGACGAGGCTTTAGTAAGGAAGTCCAAGGAGGCTGGTGAGATCAAGTCCCCTCCTCAGGATGATCAAGTCCTAGACTTGACTCATGAGGAGGATGAGGAGGTTATCAAGGAGACCACTCCTGAGCAAGTGTCATCTGATGTTCCTCCAGTCGGCAAGAGCGTTGATGAAACCCTTGCTGAGATCGACGCCGAGATTGCTGCAGATAAAGAAGCCGAGGTATCTCTTCAGGAGACTTCTCAGGTTCAGATCCAGCCAGTTGCTGATACTGAAAAGTCTTAGCTTTCATGTCTTTTCTTTTGCACCCTTGTACTTTGTTTTATTTTCTGGACAATGTAAGCTTCCTTTCATGGCCGATGTGCCTTTCTTTGTTACTTCGAAACAATTTACTTCTGGTAGGCCGTAGTGCCTTCTTTTGTACACAACTGCAAGTTTTTCTATGGATGCTTTAATCTTTTAATTTCTCTTGATTTGCTTCTGCATAGTTCTATACTTAGAATATTTTGTATGCCTTTCATACTTTGCCATCTTTGTGCAATCTTCTCGGGATTACATATCTCGGGTGTAATAACTACAAGCTTTACTTCGGCAAGATACTGACCTGCAATCTTTTCATAAATTTTAACAAGTATGAAAACATATACTATTCGATGTTTAACTTTTGCAAACTTTTTCTCAAGTTTCAACAAGTATTTAAACAGTGATCTTGGTCTAACCTACTTGTAAATTGCTACAAATTTCAACAAGAGTTAATCATATACTGTAAATTTTTCTCAAGTTATAACAATGATCTACTTGTAAATTGCTACAAATTTCAACAAGTGTTTAAACAATATACTTAGCTTTTACCTCAACCTGTAAATTGCTGCAAATTTCAAAAGATGATCACATGTCGGCTTGACATTATCTTGTAAATTGCTACAAATTTCAACAAGTGTTAAGATTGCTACAAGTGTTTAGCAATAACCTCGGCTTTGCTTCAACTCGTAAATTGCTACGAATTTAAACAAGCGAAGAGAAACAGTAATCTTGGCTTAACTTCAACTTGTAAATTGCTACAAATTTCAACAAGCGAAGAAAAGGAATCAGCTTAATTCCAACTTGTAAATTGCTACAAATTTCAACAAGTGAAGATAAGGATAGGAATCAGCTTAATTCCAACTTGTAAATTGCTACAAATTTCAACACGTGAATTAAGGAATAATCTCGGCTTCAACTTGTAAATTGCTACAAATTTCAACAAGTGAAGATAAGGAATCAGCTTAATTCCAACTTGTAAATTGCTACAAATTTCAACAAGTGAATTAAATGTCTCTATCTTCTCTCTGTCCCCAATGTGAACCTGAGTTCTATTTGGGTTCTCATTACTCATGTCTTCCAAAAATACCAATATGTAACTTTATCCATCATATGTGTTTTAAAGAAAAAGGAAAAGATTTTATTGATGACATCGGCCAAAAATAGTGCACATCTAATGATAGAAGAATTTCAAATTACAAGTGTTCCAAGGTCTTGGCAGTGCTTTGCCCTCGTTATCTTCAAGCCGATAAGCTCCATTGCCTAATACCGAAATAATTCTGTACGGTCCTTCCCAGTTTGGGCCAAGCTTGCCCTCTCTGGGATATTTCTTGTTGCCGACGACTTTTCTCAAGACTAGGTTGCCGACTTGAAAATCACTTGGATTGACCTTCTTGTTGTAAGGTCTGGCAAGCTGTTGCTGGTATACTGCGAGCTGTATTGCAGCTTTCTCTCTTCGTTCTTCCAGAAGATCCAGATCTCGGGCTAAGAGTATGTCATTGGTGCCATTCTCTACTCCCTGGGTCCTGATCTCTGGGATGCCGATCTCTAATGGGATGACTGCTTCTGTGCCATAAGCCATGGTAAAGGGGGATTCCCCTGTTGATCTTCTCGGCGTAGTCCGATATGCCCAAAGCACGTTGGGCAATTCGTCTACCCACTTTCCTTTTGCTGCCTGCAGCCTCTTCTTTATTCCATCCAAAATTACTTTGTTGGATGCTTCTGCTTGACCATTACTTTGGGGAAAACTTGGTGTTGAAAAGTAATTCTTGATCTTGAATTTCGCACAAAAGTTCTTGATGAGTTTGCTGTCAAACTGTGTTCCGTTGTCGGCAACTATTGCTCTTGGAATGCCAAATCTGGTGATGATGTTTCTCCATATAAAGTTCTTGACGTCCACATCTCAGATTTTGGAAAGAGGTTCTACCTCTATCCACTTCGTAAAGTAATTTGTTGCCACCAGCAAGTATTTTCTCTGCCCAGTTGCCTGGGGAAGTTGCCCAACAAGATCCATGCCCCATTGGGCAAACGGCCAAGGGCTGGACACTGGGTTTAGGTTAGTAGCTGGCTGATGTATCAAAGGTGCAAACTTTTGGCATTGTTCACACTTCTTCGCGTAGGCTTCAGCATCCTTTTGCATGTAGGGCCACCAATACCCCTGGGTAATGGCCCTGTGGGCTAATGATCTGCCCCCTTCCACAGATTCCTTCATGTATTTCATATGAAAAATCTCCAACTTGTGATGGGTGTACACACCTTAAAAGGGGTCTAGTGAAAGATCTTCTGTAGAGATGTCCTTCTGCTGTTAGACTGAATCTTGCCGACTTTATTCTGATCTTGTGTGCTTCCTTGTGGTCATCTGGCAGCTTTCCTTCTTTCAGGAATGCAACAATTGCATCCATCCAGCTTGGCCCCATGTCCACACACATTGCTTCCTGCTCTGTGCTCTCTGGTTCTATGCTCGGGCCCGACATATAGTCGATCATAATCGTTCTTGCTTTTCCAATCTGCATTGAACTTGCCAGGTTAGCCAATGCGTCAGCGTGGGTGTTGTCATCTCGGCTAACTTGGAGTAGTCGGCAGTTCTGAAATAGGGCTGCCAATATGATGACCTCTTTTGCATATGCCGACATCCTTTCGTCCCTAACTGCAAATTCACCTGTTGACTGGTGAATAATAAGTTGTGAATCACAAAAAACTATTACCTCATCTGCTTCTGCTGCTGCTGCCAGTTTTAGCCCTGCGATTAATGCTTCGTATTCCGCTTCATTGTTTGAGGCCTTGAACCCCAAACGGATGGACTGTTCTATTATTTCTCCATCTGGAGATATCAGCAGTACTCCTGCCCCCGCTCCTTGTCGGTTCGAACTTCCATCGACGAACAGTCTGAATGAATCGCCGATGTAGATGCTGCAGGGTCTGAGTTTTTCCTTCCTTTGCTCTTTTGCCCTATGCTGGGATTCTTTTTGCTTGCTGGGACAATGCTCATCCTGGCTCAACGGAGCCCGATGTTCGATGGTTTTGGGTGTGAATTCTACCACGAAGTCGGCCAAAACTTGGCCTTTAATTGTTGTTCTCGGCCTGAACTCCAGGTCATACTGGCCCAGGGCTACTGCCCATCTTTCTATCCTTCCTGTTGAGTCTCCTTGTTACAACAAGGACTTCAGTGGGTGCTCTGTTAGGACCACAATCTTATGCGCCTGAAAGTAATGGTTCAACTTCTTTGAAGCCATTACTAAGGCTAGCATTAATTTCTCCAGTGGTAGATACCTTGTTTCTGCTTCGGCCAAGGTTTTACTTACATAATAAACAGCCTTTTACTCCCCTTTTCTTCTCGGATTAGTACTACACTGACTGCGTGTTCTGAAACTGCCAAGTACAAAAACAGTTCTTCCCCTGGTTCTGGATTGGAAAGAACCGGAGTTGTGGTCAAGTACTTCTTTAGGTCGGTTAAAGCGGCTTCGCATTCTTCTGTCCACAGAAAGTCTGTGGCTTTTTTCACCAAGTTGAAGAAGGGTCTGCATTTATCTAAGCTTCTGCTGATGAATTTGTTTAGGGTTGCGGCCCTTCCAGTAAGCATCTGAACCTGTTTTGCCGACGTTGGGCTCTTCAGCTCTAGGATGGCCTTGATTTGGTCTGGGCTGGCCTCAATGCCCTTTCTTGATACCAGATACCCTAAAAACTTACCCGATCTAACTCCAAACGCGCACTTTGATACATTGAGTTGGAGCCGGTATGTTTTAAGTATATCAAATACTTCTCTTAGGTCGGCAAGATGACCCTTAGATTCCTTGATCTTCACGACCATGTCATCGATGTAGACTTCTACCGTTTTGCCAATCAGGTGCTTGAACATCTTTGTTACTAACCTTTGGCAAGTTGTTCCTGCGTTTTTCAACCCAAAAGGCATTACCTTGTAACAGTACAAGCCTTTAAGGATGATGAACGCGGTCTTCTCCTCATCTGGAGGGTACATGGCAATCTGGTGGTACCCCCTGTATGCATCCAAAAAACTCATCCTTTCATGCCCTGAAGTTGTATCTACTAGTTGGTCAATCTTGGGCAGAGGAAAGCTGTCTTTGGGGCAGGCTTTGTTGAGGCTGGTAAAGTCTACACAGACCCTCCATTTGTCGTTATTCTTTTTCACTACTACTTTGTTGGACAGCCATGTCGGGTAGTGAACTTCTCGGATGGCCCTGGCCTCCAGAAGTTTGTCTACTTCTTCTTCTACTGCTTCGACGTGCATCAACGTCGGTCTTCTGGCTCGTTGAATCACAGGTTTTGCCGACCTGTCGACATTCAGTCTGTGGCAAGTGACCTCGGGGTCAATGCCAGGCATTTCATAAGGTGTCCAGGCAAACACCTCAATGTTGGCTCTAAAAAAATCTTCCAGTTCTTTTTCCTCTTCTTCGGCTAAGCCTGAACCGAGAAGAAAGAAGCGTTCTTCGTCGCCCTCCTGGACAAGGATTTTCTTTAGTGTCTCTTCACTCTTTTCGGTTGGCTCCTTGCCGACATCATCTAGAACCTCCATGTCCTCGTCTTCAATCTCTGCCTCTTTTGGCTCTCGAATGCTGCAAGTAGACTTCGTTGCTGCCATGGAGCAACTTTTTGCCTGCAGTTGATCTCCTCTGACTTCTTCAATCCCATGCTCTGTGGGGAACCGTAGTAGTTGATATAATGTTGAGGGAACTGCCCCCATTGCATGCAACCATGGTCTTCCCAAGATGATGTTATATAGCGAGGGTGTGTCAATCACCATAAATTCGGTCTTGATCTTCTTAGTACCAGCTTGTACTTCCACGCTTGCTGTAACGCCCTCAAAATAATAACTTTAAACCCATTAAATAAGACATGCATTGATATTCAAAAGCTTCACATTCTTTCATTTATCAGAGTTTCATTACAGTCACAAGAGCTGCCTTGATCTATTAGGATGCGTTTTACTTGGCATTCCCCAACCTGGAGGGATACTACCAAGGCATCATTATGCGGATGGTAGACCATCTCTAGGTCGGCTTCAGTGAAGGTTATCATTGGTCCTTGGCATTCTTCAGGCCGAGGTCTTTTGTGGCCGACCTGGTTCACGTGTTGTAGGTGTTTTACTCTTTGGGTTTCTCCCCGAATCTCACTTTCGTTCACCTTTGAGTGAATTACATTAACCACCTGTGGTCCTCCAGCCTTTGGTTGTTGTGCCGGAGGAGGCGGAGCTGCAGGTGCTTGAGGCAATCTTGCATGTTCTTCTCTTGTCCTGGCCTCATCAATAAGGTCCCTCAAATGGCCTTGCCCTACCAAGTCTTCTAAGTGTGCTTTTAGGGCTCTGCAACCCTAAGTTGGGTGCCCTTCTTCATTGTGGTAAGCACAACGCCTACCAACGTTTCTTCCCATGAATTCCCCTGGTGCTCTTGCTGGAGTTCTGAAATAAGGTTGGTTTCGTATTTGATCCAAGACTTTATGGATAGGGATTCGGAACACCGTGGTCACTGCCTGTGTTACCCTTCAATTCTGCTTCTTGTTTGGTAGGTCCGTTGTTACCTCGGCTTTGCTTCGGCGAGCCGTTTCCTTTCTCCTGCTTTATCTCTTTGTTTCCCAATGTATCTTCCTCGGCTCTGGCGTACTTCTCGATTCTTGCCATGAGTTCTTCCATGCTTTTTGGCAGTGTTTTTGCCAAAGACTTCGGTAGTGGGCAGTCATCTTTCAGGCCGTTTTTGAAAGACACGACCGCCACTTCTTGGTTACATTCGGGTATTCGATTGAACACCTCGTAGTACCTCTTCGCGTAGGCCCTAAGGCCTTCTTCCTTGGTGATTCTTAAAGCCATCCAGGCGTCGACCCTCAAGGGTTGTAGTTTGTTCGTCACAAACCTGGCCACAAACATCTCGACTAGGCCTTCCCACATCTTTACGCTTCCCTTCGGTAGCTTATGGAACCAATCGGATGCAATTTTCCCAAAGGATGAAGGAAATACTTTGCAAAGCAATGTCTCGTTCCCACTGTATAATGCCATTGAGTTCAGGTATAGTCCAACATGAAAGTTGGGATCTGACTTACCATCATAAATTTGGAACCTCGGCATACTGAATCTCTTTGGTGCTTCAAATTTGTCCAGTTCCACCGACAATGGTGTTCTCGGCTTAACTGGGGAAGTAACTTCGGCTTCAACGTTCTGCTGCCTCCTTTTGAGGTAATCCCTCGAGTCTTCTTTACTCCTACCTGGAGCTCGGCTATCTCTGGACTTCAATCTTTTTGGCACACTACTTTCGGCCTCGTGGTGGGCCCGTTTCGATCTTTCTCCATGGGTTGTGTCAAAGCAGAGTGCCTGCCCTTGAACATGCTGATGTTCTTTAGGCCCTGGATCCTTTATGTGATGTGTCCTTCGGGACTCTTCTTGCCTCGGCTCCTCTCGTCCGACTTCCCTGGAAGGTCGGTGAGAGTGCCTTCCACTCCTGGTATGCTGAGGGGCTTTAGGGATTGCTTTCCTTCCTCCCTTCTGGGTATTAATTGCTGGCATCGACGTATCTTGCAGCGGGTATGGTGGCTGCATAACATTGTTCTGCATCATGAAGTTGACGACCGACTGAAGGTCTGCCAGCTTGTTTGCCAAGTCTTTTACTTCCTCATCCCTTCGTAGGCACCTATCCCTCCAAACCTGAAGGTTATCTTCGTTATAGTACTTGCTTTGGTCTGTAGTCTTTGAAGCGTCGTCCTCCTGGCCGACATCTTTTTCTCCGTGGCCCTGGTCATGATTTTTTGTACTGTGGTTGTCTCCTTCAACGTAAAGGTCAATTGGTCTGCCACTCCCAACAGGAGTGTCACCCCCAATGCTTTCCCTCTGTCCGTTACTGGCCATCTATTCTTCTAAGCTTCCCACAGACGGCGCCAAATTGTGTGGGTGATTTTTCGACCACACTGCCCACCTAGTAATCAGCTGGAGAGCACCGGCAGAATAGATGGCTTCAGTAAACCTGTAACAGAAAGAAGGGCACTCCGACGATCAAGTCAGTATATCTCTCAAAGATAATCAAGTGCTAAACTCACAAGCTTGAGTATAAAACTGCGTACCTTAGACCCACGGGGGTGCCTCTCTTTTATAGTTTACTCAATCCAAGTCCTACTAGAAGCCTGACTTCTTATGGACTCCAATTTAGTACTTACTTTGGATTCCTCAAGAGATAAAGATAAGCTTCCTAAGAGCTTTATCCTTATCTTAGCAAAGTATTCTCTTTTCTCTAGGACTCTTATCCCTTATCCGCTTATCTCGGATTCCGATATCTTCGGAGATAACCTCGGCCTAGCCAAGATAACCTCGGTACAACTACCACGACACGTGGCACGTCGGCTGACACGTCGGCGTCACCATGCCACGTGTTGGTACTCAGAAAATATATCTCCACAGTATCAATTTCATCTTGAAAATTTTCAAAGAGTGTCAATTAAATCTAATTGATAATTTCCATTTGAAAAATAGAATGAAAATGGACAAAATAGTTCATTCATTCTCTTCAAAATGATTGAAGGGTTGTCATCTAATTTAAAATGATCTATTTCTTTTCGAATGGGTCATTTTGTCCTTTTTTTCTATTCAATTTCTTAATGGATGTTATTAATAAGACTAAATCGACACCATATAAAAAATAAAAATGAAAAAAATTGATGAACAAAATCAATACAATTTAAATTACAGACCAAATTGACATGAGGAAAATATAAAGAATATAATTTGCCTTTTTTTAAATGTTGTAGTGGCGAGATTTATGTCAATGTTACATGAAGGAAGCAAGATGGTCTTACAGTGGATACATGCCAGCACTTGAAGAGTACCTTGACCATGCATGGACTTCATCCTCTATTCCTACATTACTAACACATGCTTATTTTCTAAGTACAAATGCCATAACCAGCGAGGAGTTGGAATGCATAGAAAAGTGCGATGACATAATTAAGTGGTCATCAATGGTTGCAAGACTTGCAGATGATTTGGGAACATCATAGGTGTGTAATCTAATTGGATTGGGCTTCTTTCTAGTTCCCTAATTAGACTAGAGGGTTTAATTTAGAGTAATTTTGGCCCATTTTGAGTCCATCTTAATAATTTAAACTGTTTAATTTTCAGTGTCTTTTGAGTAGATTATTAATGCAAAAAATCAAATTGATCAAATATTGTTAGCCATATGGTTGGATCATGTTTCCCTTTTAAAAAAAAAAAATGAATGACAAGTATAATTTTGAGAATAGACAGCCCATTTTTTTAAAAGACAAATGTGATCCAAATATATTACTACTGATATCCGTTCGACTTGTTTATTGCATGGATGATCTACTCGGAAGGTATAAAAAAATAAGTGTAATGCAAAAAATCAAATTGATCAAATATTGTTAGCCATATGGTTGGAGATCATGTTTCCCTTTTAAAAAAAAAATGAATGACAAGTATAATTTTGAGAATAGACAGCCCATTTTTTTAAAAGACATATGTGATCCAAATATATTACTACTGATATCCGTTCGACTTGTTTATTGCATGGATGATCTACTCGGAAGGTATAAAAAAATAAGTGATTCAAATCTCTGAGATGCACCCGAAATGGGTCCAAATTACCCTAAATCGGATCCTCTAGTCCAATTAGAGCAATATATATCTCTTATATCGACCAAAGTACTTCATAAAGTTACTTGCAATTCCTTTTTCATTACTAACACATATTGATCTGCAATTTTTTTCTTGATTTGTTTAGGATGACGTAAAACGAGGTGACATTCTAAATCAATCTAAATTTACATGCACGAAACTAATGTTTCTGCAGAAGATGCCAAAGAACACATAAACTATTTGATTAGTGAGGCATGGAAGAAGATCAATGAAGCTCGTGTTGTGGACTCTTCTATCAATGGCACTTTTGTTGAGATTGTAACAAACATGGCTAGGGTTTCCCAATTCATGTACCAACATGGAGATGGCCATGGACATGATATTGGAGGGAAGAACAAAGAACATGTCACTTTGTTGCTCATTGAGCCCATTCCCCTTAAATAGATAGATCTTGCTTTAAGTTAAAGAATAAATTGCAGTGGTATTTTTTCATAAATCCCTCTTCACCTACTTATGTTTCACTTAATCCAAATTGTTTTCTTATGGTCCAATAAATCCCATTGATGTTATACTTACTAAAACACCCTTGGAGGTTATTGAGTTATTCAAACAATATCACCAACTTCACATTAGAAAGAAAAAAAAATGCTTTATATACTCTCCAACTTGCTTTGAAATTTGAAAATGGCTCCCCTGATTTGCCTTCTATCATCTACGATCGGTGTCACATTATTTGGTTTCCAAGTTGAATACGTTTTGTCACTGGCATCACATTATTTTTAGTTTAACTTTTAATACTTAAATTTAGCAAATTTAGAATCATAGTGTTCATAATTTGTAGGGGTGTCGCATTGCTCGAGAGGTACCTGTGCGCGTTGAACAATTCGGACCCTCGATTTCTTCGATCTAATCTCACAAGAGCAATGTGAAACATAGACGAGAGTTCAGATTTGGCAACTTTCATAGAAAAACTATTTTATTGTAAAAATCTTTGTCAAAAATGGACTATGTCATCAGATCTCAGAGTCATCACTTAATATTTTGAGAAAATTAGGAAATTCGTGACTCGTACCAAGGCCACTGTTCGTCGTAAACAAGGATGCTTGGCTCGAAACTTTAGGTATGAGGGGGGAAGATCATTAATTGAGCACTCCTCGCTCACCCGATCAAAAGATCGACCTCTACTAAACCATGATATGATTTTTGTTTACTTTATATGTTCATATTCTGATTATTTAATAAATCCTAAAATTTTCTACGTGAAGCAAGCAAGTATAGACTATGTCATTCATTTTGGAATAATCTGATTTCATATATTTTGAAAGAGTTTTGAAGATGTTTAACTTAAAGAAATTGAGTTTATAAACATGAAAATCAATATCATTCCAAATTAAGCGACACAATCTCCCATCCACCAGCATTCATACAATTATAACAAGAAAGCAAGTAGCCACATGGTAAGATGCTAAACATGGTAAGGAAAATATATACAAACGGAATGCTAAAGCATAAAAACTTACATATTTACCAATGACCCGCGAACAACTACAAAACAAAGTCAGTAAAACATGCATGATCTTATATACAAAATCCTAATGCAATTCACTCATGAGATGCAACTAAAGATTCAGTTTCTAATATATGACATGTGAATCATCTCAAGAATATGAGGTAGCACATATAATCACATAAGAATTGATTATATCCAAAGAAGCAAACTTAGATGAATCGTGATACATGAAACATGGATTCAAAACATGGATATGATGAAAAGTAAAATATGACATTTATGTACAAATAAAGAAAGCAAGTAAAAGAACGAGATAAAGAGAAGCGGGGCGGGGAATTATTATATCACTTGAATAATTACATATCCGAATGAGGGAGGGGAGGAAGAAAATATTACACTACAATAAATTACACTTTCTGCGACTAACGTTTTAGTCGCAAAAAGTGCCATATTTGGTCACTAAAATCTTTTCGCGACCAAATGTGTTTGATCGCGAGTTGGTCACTAAAGCCTCGTCACAGATAGTTTTCTGTGACCAAAGTTATATTTGGTCACTAAAAGGGACCATTGGCGACCAAATAATTGGTCGCGGAGAGTCCAATCCATATTAGCCAAAAGGTAACTTTTAACGACCAAAGTTATAGTTGGTCGCCAAAAGTTAGCGCCTGCACCCAAAGAAAAATATTCTTTTGCGCTGCCTGGGAGTTAAACTCCTAACCAAGGAGTCACTCTCCATGCGCCCAATCCACTCTGCCAAT
Organism: Camellia sinensis; assembly: GCF_004153795.1. Classification (NCBI taxonomy): domain Eukaryota; kingdom Viridiplantae; phylum Streptophyta; class Magnoliopsida; order Ericales; family Theaceae; genus Camellia; species Camellia sinensis. The sequence continues at coordinate 370,353 of NW_021026289.1, read as the reverse complement.
AACATACTTGTTGTTCACATTTGGCAGAGAAAATATATAACCCATAAAAATTGGGTTATATATTATTTCATAAAACCTTTAATGCCTCAACAGAAAAATAAAATGTAATTACAGTAGTACCCATTTTTTTTAAATGTATCCCACCATAACTTTCTGCGACCAACTTATTTTTTGATTGCTAAAAGGTGATCTTCCACAAGCAAATTTGTAGTTGGTCGCCAATAGTTAAGTCATTTGCGACCAACTTATTTTTTGGTCGCCAAAAGACAATCTTCTGCGACCAAATTTGTATTTGGTCTCCAAAAATTAGCTATTAGCCACCAAAAAATTGTGGGTCGTGAAAACATACCCATCAGCAACCAAAAAAAATTTAGTCACAACAAGTGGACTATATTCGACCAACTCAAAATAGGTGGTCGCCAAAAATGTTTTTTCTTGTAGTGTTATAACAAAATAAAACCTCACAAATCTCTCAAATTAAAAGAAAACATAAACTTCATATTAAGAATTTCTCTATTCTGACCTCATGGTTGCATCCAGAACGGTCTGTTTAGCTAGAAATAAGTCTTCCCGTCTCAAAAACAAAGCAAAATTACCTTTCTAGTGAATATTCTGTTAGATAAAGGAATATTTTGTCAAGGCAGGGAATATTCCGTCAGTGTTGGCTGTGACGCAAATGCAGAATATTCTGTCAGTGTTGATTGTGATGCTGACATGGCGAGTTTGCTTACGTGGCTAACACATGGTGTTGACACTGCTACAAAAATAGTTAAAGATCACACTTTGACGAATGAAACTATCTTATTTTTATTGAAAGTGTGATAAAAAAAAATTAGATTGATATTTCAATCACACTTAATTTGAGTGAGTGTGATAATATTTATTTTTAGTCTCATTTTTAAAAAAAGTTTTTATATCTTCTTTTTTTTAATCACATTTTCTGAGTAAGTGTGATTGTATGTTGTCTATACTAATAGTCTTCTAATATGCCATAAAATATATTTTTTAATGTTTAACATGAACATCATAAATTAATTAAATAATCATTTATTTTGATTTTATAGAAGGCTAACAATATTGTATTCAAAGTTTATAAAATCACACAACACTAGCCTTTTTGAAGGTTTCATAGTGATAACTCAACTTAGTTCAAACATAAACAAAGTATAAATAGAAATTTAACTTAACACATTCAAAACATGGATTTTAATGGAGCATTAATTTCATGGATTGAAATATATAAAACTACTCATGAATACAAAAATAACTTAGGAATCATGTGATTAGTTAAAAATAGAAAACCCTAGCATGCTTCTAATGAAGATATGAGAAGACCCTTACCTTTACTTGAAGCTTTGATTCACAAGGAAGAGGGAAAAGATAGAGTTGATGGTTGGAATGGTGCAAGTAAGCCCCAAACCTTAAGAACATGCCAACCTTCAAAGTGTTCTTCAATATTCTTTCAAAACTCAATCAAAACCCTCTATTTAACCTCACAAGTGACACCATATCCTGGTGTTTTCCATGATTATATCTTCTTTTTTTTTTTAATCACATTTCCTAAATAAGTGTGATTGTATGTTGGTTATACAAATAGTCTTCTAATATGCCATAAAATATATTTTTTAATGTTTGACATTGTAACGCCCCGAAAATTGGGCAGGGTATATCTATTTATGCAACAAAACCCACCTGATATACAAACACACACACACACATATATATATAGCTAACTATTCCATACATCTATTTCCATTAAATCCCAAATACCAAATACATGTTGTTCAGATCTCAATGCCCCAGTTCCAATCCCAAGCATGCATTTACAGCAAGTATGAAATGGAAGCCAAACAGATAATAAGTGCTGTACAGGCTTACAAATTTATTCAAGAACATTCTTGGTTACACAAAATGGAGTTTCAACTCAACACAAATATAGCCCGGGCTTACATTCAACAAATAACAATAAAACAAAAATGAAATCTCAGGTCCGAGTCCTCCCAAGTCAATGCCTTGGCGGAGGCATAGCATCTGTACTTGAAATGGTTTCCCTTATAAGGTAAGCCACAGCCCAGTAGAGATATACTACACAACATATGAACCATGACAAGACTAAAGAGGAGTATGCTCATGCCATGCTCATGATAAAACAGTTTATCTCTCTTTTTATAAAACATGCACTGTTGATATGCAACAATAGATATAAAGCCATTTTCATTTTAAACCATATCTGTTACATGAATACAGGCTCTGTAAATCTCTAGGTGAGTGTCTGCAAGTAGGCCCTAATGCACTACCACTGTCATTTTTACTAGTAAACTAAAAGGCTCGACACCTAATCACGCGATTCCACACCCCTTACTCAGATTCACCAAGTATTCATCTTTTTACAAACAGATATATTTACAAACATTTCTCAAAAACAGATACATTTCCAATGAAATAAATGTAATGCAATGTCCAATGCAACAAATGAGAAATGTGGTTCAATATACCTAAGTATCATGCCTTTCTACAACAATCACGGATATCCTTCACCGATAGCTCAAAACAGATATTTCTAAATAGATATTTAAACAATTAAATTCCAAAAATTCTGATAAATACAATCTATTCCACATCTCATTAAATATGAACAACTACACTACTTTTCATATCACAATCACATCCAGTAACCTCTCAAGATCCATTTCTAACCGTGTCGGTTTTATTCCAACAAATGCATTAAGCAAAATAATACCGTTAATGCCCAAGAAAACATCATTTTATTTCCAAACTCATTCTCTAAGCATTATTCAACTATGACATCCTATTTTGATCAAAAGCCTCAAAAGTTAAACGTAATTCCTTTATTTTCTTTAAAAATGCTCTTTTGGCCACAAACTGGTAAAAATTTCAAAACCAATCGAGTCAAAGTTCGTTTTTGTTCAAATTTAACACATAACTCTTTCATAACCTTACAAACATATTCCAAGTTTACACTTTCGCAATTTAGGCATCAACTCTTTATTTTTCTCAAAATTTTCCTTTTAAGCAAATAAATCACAAATTTAAGCTCCATATAATCAAGTAAAAGTACATAAAGAAGTGTAGAAAAAATCCCTACCTCGAGCCAAGAAGCTTTCAAATTTTTCGACAACAGAAATTAAATTTTTTTTGAGCCAAACGACGCCTTTTCCGCCCTCTACGTTTTGATCCAGAGCATTAGGGGTCAAAAATGACTTCCACTAGATCAAACCCATGAAAAACCAAAATTGGAACCCTTTCTCTTTTCTTTCTCACGGCAAGAACTCCAAGAACTCTCAAAAGTTGAATAAAAAATCCTTTTGGTTACTTTTATAGATATTTCCTAAACAAATATCTAATTAAACAAATATCTAACTATATATATACACCTATATATATATATATGTATATAAATTTAAAAATATATTTCAACATCTTTAATGACAAAAGTGAATATAATATTTTGTCACCACAAAATATATTTGGTTTAATGGTACGCACCACAAATATTCACAACTCTTTTATGGTAATTAAATAATAATAATAAAACCATAACAATATTACATGGTTACCAACGGGTCACAATTCATCAATTGGGTTCAAATGAATGGAGTTTAATAATTTAAAATAAATCCTCAACTGAGATTAACGTATAAATTCAATTTGATTTAACTCGTTACAGACATGAAAATCTTAAATTAATTAAATAATCATTTATTTTAATTTTATAAAAGGCTAACAATATTGTACTCAAAGTTTATAAAATCATGAAACACTAACACTTTTGAAGGTTTCATAGTGATACCTCAACTAAGTTCAAACATGAGTTATTAACCATGAAACAAAGTATGAATAGGAATTAAACTTAACACATTCAAAATAAGGATTTTAATGAACCATTAATTTCATGGATTGAAATATATAAAACTACTCATGAATACAAAACTAACTCAAGAATCATGCTATTAGTTAAAAATAGAAACCCTAGCATGCTTCTAATGAAGATGTGAGAAGACCCTTACCTTTACTTGAAGCTTTTATTCACAAGGAGGAGGGAAAAGATAGAGTTGATGGTTGGAATAGTGCAAGTAAACCCCAAGCGTCAAGAACACACCAAACCTTCAATGTGTTCTTCAATATTCTTTCAAAACTCAATCAAGACCCTCTATTTAACCTCACAAGTGACACCATGTCCTGGGTAGTGGTGAGTCTTCTGCAGTTTTGGGCTGGGATTCAAATGAAAAAGCTAGAATAAAGAATTTTGAATGCCACCCCAATTGCAATTTTGTAGTCTATTTGGAAATTGAGAAAAAAAATGCTATGTTTAATGGGGTGCAACCAAATCTGGAGGATGTCTGTGAGCTTATAAAATTAAGAATTGCAATGTGGGTAAAATATTCATCTCATGCTATGGTGTTTTCTGTTAATAATTTGGTGTTTAATCTACATCAAGTCAGATTTTGCACTATTTCCTTATTTAATATTATTTCCTTATTTATATCGATTCTTAAATTCTATTATTTATATAAATTCCAATCTTACTTTTAATCAAATATTAATCAATAAATAAAATAACACTACTGCAAAAATAGTTAAAAATCACACTTTGACAAAATTAGATTGATAATTTAATCACATTAATTTGAGTGAGTGTGATAACATTTATTTTTAATCTCAATTTTTAAATAAGTGTGATTATATCTTCTTTTTTTTAATCACATTTTTTAAATAAGTGTAATTGTATGTTGTTTATACTAATAGTCTTCTAATATGCCATGAAATATATTTTTTAAATGTTTTACATGAAAATCCTAAATTAATTAAATAATCATTTATTTTGATTTCATAGAAGGCTAACAATATTGTACTCAAAGTTTATAAAATCATGCGACACTAACCCTTTTGAAGGGTTCATAGTGATACCTCAACTTAGTTCAAACATGAGTTATTAACCATGAAAAAAAGTATGAATAGGAATTTAACTTAAAATATTGAAAACATGATTTTAATGGACCATTACTTTCATGGATTGAAATATATAAAATTACTCATGAATACAAAACTAACTCAGGAGTCATGATATTAGTTAAAAATAGAAACCCTAGCATGCTTCTAATGAAGATGTGAGAAGACCCTTACCTTAACTGAAGCTTTGATTCACAAGGAGGAGGGAAAACATAGAGTCGATGGTTGTAATGGTGCAAGTAAACCCCAAGCCTCAAGAACACGCCAAACCTTCAAAGTGTTCTTCAATATTGTTTCAAAACTCAATCAAAACCCTCTATTTAACCTTACAAGTGACACCATGTCCTGGGTAGTGGTGAGTCTGCTGCAGTTTTGGGCTGGGACTCGTATGAAAAAGCTAGAATAAAGAATTTGGAATGCCACCCCAATTGCAATTTTTTGGTCTATTTGGAAATTGATAAAAGATGTTGTGTTTAATGGGGTGCAGCCAAATCTGGAGGAAGTTGTGAGCTTATAAAAGTAAGAATTGCAACGTGGGTAAAGGATTCATCTCCTGTTATGGTGTTTTCTGTCAATAATTTGGTGTTTAATCTTTATCAAGTCAAATTTTGCATTATTTCATTATTTATATCGTACCCTAAATTGTATCGTTTACATAAACCCCAATCTTACTTTTAATCGCATATTAATCAATAAAAAAATGACACTACTACAAAAATAGTTAAAGATTACGCTTTGACAAATGAAACTATCTCATTTTTATTGGAAATGTGATAAAAAAAAATAATAAATTGATATTTTAATCACACTTAATTTTGAGTGAGTGTGATAATATTTAATTTTAATCTCATTTTTTAAATAATTGTGATTATATCATCTTTATTTTAATCACATTTTCTTAGTAAGTGTGATTGTATGTTGTTTGTACTAGTAGTCTTCAAATATGCCATAAAATATATTTTTTAATGTTTAACATGAAAATCCTAAATTAATTAAATAATCATTTATTTTGATTTCATCGAAGGCTAACAATATTGTACTTCAAGTTTATAAAATCATGCAACACAACACAAACCCTTTTGAAGGTTTCATAGTGATACCTCAACTTAGTTCAAACATAAGTTATTAACCCTGAAACAAAGTATGAGTAGGAATTTAACTTAACATGTAACGCCCTCAAAATTATAACATTAAAACCCGTCAACTTAGACATGCATTGGTATAAAAGATAAATATTCTTCTATTCATCAGAGTAGTTCCTTACAAAAGTATTACATGTTAACAACAAAATCAAATGCCCTACGGGCTTACAGCTTTCCAAGTTAACACTTGGTTACAAAAAGAAGAGTGCTAACTCAATACATATTAAGCCCTTGGCTTGAATTTACATGTAATACATCAAAAGAAAGTAAGCGAAACAATCTGTTTGCCTCTAGCCTCCCAAGCTACGTCCTTGGAGGTGGCATGCTACCTGTACCTGAAAATGATGTCCCATAAAGGGTGAGCCACAGCCCAGTAGAAATACACTAAACCAGCCATGAACAATGAGTAGAAGATTAGCAGTTGATAGATGGTCAACGTAGATACATCCACTTATATCACATTTTGACTTCATGACGTTAAGTCCATGTTACATTTCATTTCCACGTCTTTTCCAACTTTGAGTTTGAAAACAAGGCTCAACACCTAGCCAAATAACTTAATGAGATTTAGACTCATCTTTAAAACACTTTCAAAATTCATGAGGGATACACATTTTAATGCTGATTAACATAGATTCACTTGTATACTTTACAATTGATCACGATATACATTTTAGTGCTATATCAAATCAATTAGACACTTCCATAAGTCTCAAATAATACACATTGTAGTGTTGCATTAATGAAACAAAAACACTTCTAATTCGCAGCCTAATACACATTGTAGTGCTGTATCACTGTCACACAAAATCCGGTTTAGAAGTCCATCCCCTATCTTCCCCTAAACCGTGGAGTACATCCCCCATCTCCTCCCACACAACACATGTATATAAACATAGATCATATACTATCAATCAATACATAGAATTTATGTATTATTCCACTTGTTATATTCAATAGCATACTCAATCGATTAGTTTTAGTTTGCCTAATCATCATGCAGTGTCTACAACAATCAAGACTATCTTCCACCGATAGCCCAAAGCAGTTATTTCTATATTGAAAATAAATGCACCAAATAGATATATAATCAACATTTAAACTAGGTGAGCGATAAATGAATCTAACTACACCCTTTAATTCCATACACCTCCAACTCCAACATTCTCAACTTAATTCCTCTTTTCTTCAAATTAATTATACCAATTAATTCATCAATGTAATTAGAGCATTTCCTATAATTAACATCACAACCCTAAGGTTCCATTTTTATCAATAGACCAATATTGATCTTATTTCTCCATGCCAAACATGCATATACGTTTATATAAACAAAACCCCAACTTTTGTAAAATTACACAAAGGCCCAAACTTTTTCAAAATTACCCAACAACCCCCAACTCATCAAAATACTAAAATTCAAAGACAAAACTCATGAGAAGGAGTACGATATCCCTACCTCGAAGTTAGAGCTCAAACGAAGAAGGAGAAGAAAGTGAAAATGCTCCAAACACTACGATTCTCGGATCAACTCGAAGCCCTTGACGATCAACACACTTTTTACAAAGGCCAGAGGATAGAGAGACACTCTAACTAGATCAAACCCTAGAGAGAAGGGAGTTTCTAGAGAGAGGAGCTCTCAAAATAGCTTTTTAGAAAGTAAGAGAGAGAGAGAGAATGTAAAAAGTGATTTTAAAATGCCCAGCTGCCAACTGATATATGACATTCCCGCTTGAGCGGAGAACACAACGCTCGAGCGTCAAGAACAAAAAACTAGGTACACTCGAGCGCAAAAAGGCCCGCTCGAGCGCCAAGACAGAAGAATAAAGTACATCCGCTCCAGCGCGAAAATCAGTCCGCTCGAGCGTAGATTTCCCCCTCCCAGAACTTACACCAAAAAGTACTACCCGCTCGAGCGCCAGAGTACCCGCTCGAGCGTAAAAATCACACTTGCAGAAGTTCTGCAGGGACACGAAATACTGGGAGTGTGCAATCTCCGCTCGAGCGCAACAAGGCCCGCTCGAGCGGAACGACCAAAAACCTGGCAACAAGATTTTAGACCAAGGTTCAACCCACATGTTCAAAATAAGCCCAACACATCCTAAAACTCAAACAAATGGAATTAAAGGACGATAACAAGATAGATACAACTACCAACTCCACGGAACCGAGTCCGGAATACAACAAAACAGTAAAGGGACAACCGGGATCGCTATAACCTCCCCCTCTTAAAGAATTTCATCCCCAAAATTATATGCAAGTTTTCAAAAACAAGTTTTCTCCTTTCTCAACAATATTACAACATAATATTAAATAATCCGACCCATAACCGGTCATCTCATCTATTTTCAAGAGGCAGTTTACAACATTTTCCATAACATGCATTATAGTTATGCTTTCCCTGAAATTCCACAAATTTCAATACTACATTCCACAATTCTATATCATATTCAGTATTCATGATATATTTCCATTTCTACAATACATCAAACATATGCAATGTTGCAATAAACTTCCATTTTGAGGCAAGTTTCAAAATACTTTCATTAAATCAAAACATAAACCATGTTTTACAACCTAAGATATATTCAATACTCTTAAGGTTCAACAATATTACAAAATTACCAAAGCATGGTTACACATCAACAAACAAGTTCAGATATTTCTCGCGGACTTCCAACTCACGTTTCCAAGTGGCTTCCTCCACTCCATGATGTTTCCACAAGACTTTTACCAAGGGAATGGTCTTACCTCGCAAGACTTGATCCTGCCTATCCAAGACCCAAACTGGCCTCTCCTCATACGAGGCATCCTCATCTACCTCCAAGTCGGTCCAATCTAACACATGGGACGGATCCGGCTCATCCTTCCGAGGCATACTCACATGAAACACGTCATGCACTCCGGACAACTGCGGTGGTAAAGCTAAACGATAAGCGACCTCCCCAATCCTCTCAAGGATCTCAAAGGGACCAATAAACCGAGGGGATAACTTCCCACTCTTCCCAAACCTCATCAAACCTCGCCTAGGTGATATTTTCAAGAAGACATGATCACCTACCTCAAACGCCAAAGGCCTCCTCCTACGATCGGCATAACTCTTTTGGCGACTCTGGGCTGTAACAAGCCTCCTACGGATAAGCTCAAATTTCTCTGTCGTCTCCCTAACCAACTCCGGACCTAGCAAAGGTACATCACCCACCTCGGCCTAACACACTGGAAATCTACACGGTCGGCCATACAAGGCCTCAAACGGTGCCATACCGATGCTAGACTGAAAATTGTTGTTGTAGGAAAACTCCACCAAGGGCAAGTGCCTCTCCCACGTCCCACAAAAATCAAGGACACAACCTCGAAGCATATCCTCAAGGATCTGAATAGTACGCTCGGACTGCCCGTCAGTCTGAGGATGATAAGCCGTACTAAAGGTCAACTTAGTGCCCAAGGCACTCTGCAAACTCTGCCACAACCTAGCAGTAAAACGAGGATCTCTATCTAAGACGATCGTCACTGGGACCCCGTGCAACCTCACTACGTCCCGAATAGTCAAGTTCCATAACACATTCCATTGATTAGTTCAGTTTGCCTAATCAACATACATTGTCTACAACAATCACGACTATCCTCCACCGATAGCCCAAAACAGTTATTTCTAGAACGAAGTCCATAGTGATATGCTCCCACTTCCACTCGGCAATAGGCAAGGGTTGCAACAAACCCGCTGGCCTCTGATGCTCGGCCTTCACTTGCTGGCAAGTAAGGCACTTCGATACGAAAACAGCCACATCTCTCTTCATACCCCGCCACCAAAACTGGCGACCCAAATCCCGATACATCTTAGTGCCTCCCGGATGCACTGCAAGGCGTGAATGATGGAACTCTCAGAGTACTTCCTCTCGGAAAGACTCCGGCACAAACAAACGGTCTCGATATCTCACACTCTAGTCGGGATACACCGTCAAACCCTTCTCAACTTCCCCACTGGAGATCTTCTCTCGCAAGGACTCTACCTCGAGGTCACCTCTCTGTGCCTCTAATACTCGGGTCACAAGTGTAGGCTGCGCAACAACAGAAAACAAGGCCGCAGCCTCGACAGATTCGCCCAGAAGCAAATCAAACTCGCCAAGTGCACCCAACATCTCCCATTCCCGGATGGCTATACAAGCTACATCACTAATGGATTTCCTACTAAGGGCATCGGCCACAACATTGGCCTTCCCCGGGTGATAGTGCAACTCAAAATCATAGTCCTCAATGAACTCCATCCATCTCCTCTGCCTCAAATTCAAGTCCCTCTATGTAAACAGATACTTCAAACTCTTGTGGTCCGAGAACACCTCGAACCTCTCACCATAAAGGTAGTGCCTCCAAATCTTCAAGGCAAAGATCATTGCTGCTAGCTCTAGGTCATGTGTAGGGTAATTCTTCTCGTGTATGTGCAACTGACGTGAGCCATAAGCTACCACTTTCCCCTCTTGCATCAACACATAACCCAAACCCTCTCATGAGGCGTCACAATAAACTGCATAACCCAACCCTCTCTCCGGAATAATCAAGACCGGAGCGGTGGTCAATCTAACTTTCAACTCTTGGAACGACTTTTCACAAGTCTCACTCCATACAAATTTGACCCCTTTTCGCATCAATCTGGTCAACGACGAAGCTAGCCTGGAGAAATCTTTCACAAACCGACGGTAATACCCAGCTAATCCTAGAAAACTGCGGATCTCAAACACACTCTTAGGCTGTGCCCAATCTTGCACTGCCTCTACCTTGGATGTATCAACAGACACCCCTTCCCCGGATACCACATGGCCTAAGAATTTGATCTCCCCTAGCCAGAACTCACACTTCCCGAACTTGGCATAAAGCCTATGGGCTCTAAGCAACTCAAGCATCACTCTCAAGTGTTCCTCGTGCTCCTCCTGTGAAGGCGAATAGATAAGAATGTCGTCTACAAAAATGACTACAAATTGATCTAAGAATTCCCGGAAGATCCGGTTCATCAAGTCCATAAAGACTACCGGTGCATTGGTAAGCCCGAATGGCATCACTAGAAACTCATAGTGGCCATACCGCGTACGGAATGCCGTCTTAGGAATATCCTCCTCCCTGACCCTCAACTGGTGGTAACCCAATCTCAAGTCTATCTTAGAGAAACAACGGGAACCTTTCAACTGGTCAAACAGATCATCTATACGGGGCATAGGGTACTTATTCTTGACCGTAGCTCGATTCAACTTTCGGTAGTCTATACACAATCTCAAGGCACCATCTTTCTTTTTAGCAAAGAGGGCCGGTGCTCCCCACAGCGAAACACTAGGGCGAACAAAACCCTTATCTAGCAATTCCTGGAGTTGAATCTTCAACTCACTCAACTCGGCTGGGGCAAAATGATACGGTGCCATAGAAATCGGCGCTCTGCCGGGCACTAAATCAATAGATAACTCTATCTCTCGGTGAGGTGGCAAACCAGCGAGATCCTCGGGAAAAACATTTGAATACTCACAAACCACCCTCGGCAATATAATCTGGGTCTCATCACACTCACCACTCATAAAGCTAGCAAGTAGACCACTAAGCTTATTCCGCCCTCGCGGATCATACATCGGTGGCAACACACTACCAACTCGATCCCCCAAATAGAAATCGGCGCTGTGCCGGGCACTAAATCAATAGATAACTCTATCTCTCGGTGAGGTGGCAAACCAGCGAGATCCTCAGGAAAAACATTTGAATACTCACAAACCACCCTCGGCAATATAATCTGGGTCTCATCACACTCACCACTCATAAAGCTAGCAAGTAGACCACTAAGCTTATTCCGCCCTCGCGGATCATACATCGGTGGCAACACACTACCAACTCGATCCCCCAAGAAATAGAAACACTCCCCGCTCAAGGTACAAACTGTGACCCTCTGGCGGTAGCAATCAATAACAGCCCGGTATGACGACAGCCAGTCCATATCCAAAATAACATCAAAAACCTTCATGGGCATGACCACAAATGGAAAAGGAAGCCTATGGTCGGCGACCTTTATATCACAACCTCTAACACCTTGTTTAAAGATCAACTCACCACCAATAGGCGATACTACACATATAGGAGATGCTAACTGTGCCAACTCCAATTCCAAAACAGATGCAAATGCAGCAGATACAAAAGAGTGAGATGCACTCGTATCAATCAGTACACTAGCAACCGAGTTGCAAAACAGAAAGGTACCTCTCACTACTGATGGAGCAGGTACAAGATCCTGCGCGGTAACAGCATACACGCGCCCAGTAGGCCCCTGATCCAACTGCCCACCCCTGGGAGCATACGACTGCTGCACAGACTAGGACGATGAAGCCCCCTGATTGGCTCTCGAGGAATGCACAGACTGAGCTGGCTGAAAACCCTACGTCTGTCTAGAACCAGACGCGCCCGAAGTGGCACTCAACTGTGGGCAAAACCTCTTCAGGTGCCCAGGCTGACCACACTGATAACAAGATAAGGGCTGACCCCTGCCCTGACTCTGGCTCTGCGGTCTAGCTGAAGATGAAGCAGCTCTCTGACCTCCTCTCCTTTGTGGGAAAACTGAAGCCTTGTGGCCCAACTGACCACACTTGTAACAGGTGAACTCTCCCTAATTACCTCTCCCCGAGCCTACACTCGGCACCGAAAAGGTCGATCTAGCAACACCCCCCTGAGACAGCTGAGGGTTAGCACTCCTCTGTCTCCTGCCATCACCCTGACCATCTTGGCTCCTCATGGAGCCTCTCTGTCCCTCCTCTTCTTGCATCATGATCTCCATATGGGCTGTAGCATCAACCAAGCGCCCATAATCTCGGATCATCGAACCTCCAAGTCTCATCTTGAGGCCACGCCTCAACCTCTTCTCGAACTCAATACAGCGGCGTTCCTCGGACGCCACAAGTTCAGGTGCGAACCTGGACAAGCTAGTGAAAGCAGCCTCATACTCGGCTACTAAAGAACTCAACTGCAAAAGCTGACAGAACTGGTCTCTCAGCTTCTCCCTGACTGCCGGAGATAAATACTTCTCCTGAAAAGCCTCCACAAAAGCCTTCCACGTGCCAGCAATACGGCCCATCATGTATTTCCACCACTGACCCGCACCCCCTTTAAGCTGGAAGGATGCCAAGGTCACTTTCAACGCTCTGTCCTCGATGCCAAGCATCTCGAACGTCTTACTCATTTGCTCTAACCACTCGTCAGCCTTCAGTGGCTCCTTCGGATCCCCAATAAACTCGTCCGGGTTAGACCGGAAGAACGCCCTTTTCAAGAAGGAAGGCCCTGCCTCAACAACCTGGGCCTGAACTGGAGCCTGAACTGGATTCTCAGCTCGGAAAATACCCACAGACTCCCTCAAAGTATCGGCTATCCCTTGGGCTAAAGTGCCCATAGCCTCCTGACCTGCGGGCTCGGCCACATTGGCCTGGCCAACCCCTTCCTGCTGTGCCGGAATATCATCCAGTAAAGGCATCTCCTGCCTACCACGTCTGCCACGTCTACCACGTCCTCGTCCTGACATCCTAATAATGGTAACGAAGAACGTTAGCATATTCATAAATGTACCGAAGCTATAACACTCACATCCTAATGCATGGACAACTGTAATTCACTCCACGTAAGCACATAAACACATAAGCACTTACGAATTTCATTTCCGAATAATGATAGTCCGGAGGCGTTACTAGAGTTCCGGTTAGAAACAACATTGATCAAGTGCTTTTCCAACAAGACTCACAGAAACCCAAGGATCCAATCAACATCCTAGAAACTAAATCCCATACCCAAGTAGTCACATAAACATGTTATCAAATAAACACATAATGTCACATATACGTCTCTTACAAGCGAGACAAACCCATTGTGATACTAATCACTTCCCACGTACCCAAAGTATTCGAACCCAGTACGCTCTGATACTAAGTTGTAACGCCCTCAAAATTATAACATTAAAACCCGTCAACTTAGACATGCATTGGTATAAAAGATAAACATTCTTCTATTCATCAGAGTAGTTCCTTACAAAAGTATTACATGTTAACAACAAAATCAAATGCCCTACGGGCTTACAGCTTTCCAAGTTAACACATGGTTACAAAAAGAAGAGTGCTAACTCAATACATATTAAGCCCTTGGCTTGAATTTACATGTAATACATCAAAAGAAAGTAAGCGAAACAATCTGTCGACCTCTAGCCTCCCAAGCTACGTCCTTGGAGGTGGCATGCTACCTGTACCTGAAAATGATGTCCCATAAAGGGTGAGCCACAGCCTAGTAGAAATACACTAAACCAGCCATGAACAGTGACTAAAAGATTAGCAGTTGATAGATGGTCAACACAGATACATCCACTTATATCACATTTTGACTTCATGACGTTAAGTCCATGTTACATTTCATTTCCATGTCTTTTCCAACTTTGAGTTTGAAAACAAGGCTCAACACCTAGCCAAATAACTTAATGAGATTTAGACTCATCTTTAAAACACTTTCAAAGTTCATGAGGGAAACACATTTTAATGCTGTATCAACATTACATAGATTCACTTCTATACTTTACAATTGATCACGATATACATTTTAGTGCTATATCAAATCAATTCAGACACTTCCATAAGTCTCAAATAATACACATTCTAGTGTTGCATTAATGAAACAAAAACACTTCTAATTCGCAGCCTGATACACATTGTAGTGCTGTATCACTGTCACACAAAATTCGATTTAGAGGTCCATTCCCTATCTTCCCCTAAACCATGGAGTACATCCCCCATCTCCTCCCACACAACACATGTATATAAACATAGATCATATACAATCAATCAATACATAGAATTTATGTATTATTCCACTTGTTATATTCAATAGCATACTCAATCGATTAGTTTTAGTTTGCCTAATCATCATGCAGTGTCTACAACAATCAAGACTATCCTCCACCGATAGCCCAAAGCGGTTATTTCTATATTGAAAATAAATGCACCAAATGGATATATAATCAACATTTAAACTAGGTGAGCGATAAACGAATCTAACTACACCCTTTAATCCCATACACCTCCAATTCTAACATTCTCAACTTAATTCCTCTTTTCTTCAAATTAATTATACCAATTAATTCATCAATGTAACTAGAGCATTTCCTATAATTAACATCACAACCCTAAGGTTCCATTTTTATCAATAGACCAATATTGATCTCATTTCTCCATGCCAAACATGCATATACGTTTATATAAACAAAACCCCAACTTTTGTAAAATTACACAAAGGCCCAAACTTTCTCAAAATTACCCAACAACCCCCAACTCATCAAAATACTAAAATTCAAAGACAAAACTCATTAGAAGGAGTAGGATATCCCTACCTCGAAGTTAGAGCTCAAACGGAGAAGGAGAAGAAAGTGAAAATGCTCCAAACACTACGATTCTCGAATCAACTCGAAGCCCTTGACGATCAACACACTTTTTACAAAGGCCGGAGGATAGAGAGACACTCTAATTAGATCAAACCCTAGAGAGAAGGGAGTTTCTAGAGAGAGGAGCTCTCAAAATAGCTTTTTAGAAAGTAAGAGAGAGAGAGAGAGAATGTAAAAAGTGATTTCAAAATGCCCAGCTGCCAACTGATATATGACATTCCCGCTCGAGCAGAGAACACAGCGCTCGAGCGTTAAGAACAAAAAACTAGGTACGCTCGAGCGCAAGAAGGCCCACTCGAGCGCCAAGACATAAGAATTAAGTACATCCGCTCGAGCGCAAAAACCGGTCCGCTCGAGCGTAGATTTCCCCCTCCCAGAACTTACACCAAAAAGTACTACCCGCTCGAACGCCAGAGTACCCGCTCGAGAGTAAAGAAACCCGCTCGAGCGTAAAAATCACACCTGCAGAAGTTCTGCAGGGACACGAAATACTGGGAGTGTGCAATCTCCGCTCGAGCGCAACAAGGCCCGCTAGAGCGGAACGACCAAAAACCTGGCAACAAGATTTTAGACCAAGGTTTAACCCACCTGTTCGAAACAAGCCCAACACATCCTAAAACTCAAACAAATGGAATTAAAGGACGACAACAAGATAGATACAACTACCAACTCCACGGAACCGAGTCCGGAATACAACAGAACAGTAAAGGGACAACCGGGATCGCTATATAACACATTCAAAACATGGATTTTAATGGAGCGTTAATTTCATGGATTGAAATATAAAAAACTACTCATGAATACAAAACTAACTCAGGAATCATGCTATTAGTTAAAAATAGAAACCCTAGCATACTTTTAATGAAGATGTGAGAAGACCCTTACATTTACTTGAAGCTTTCATTCCCAAGGAGGAGGGAAAAAATTGAGTTGATGGTTGGAATGGTGCAAGTTAACCCCAAGCCTCAAGAACACACCAAACCTTCAATGTGTTCTTCAATATTCTTTCAAAACTCAATATAAACCCTCTATTTAACATCACAACTGACACCATGTCCTGGGTAGTGGTGAGTCTTCGGCCGTTTTGGGCTGGGACTCGTATGAAAAAGCTAGAATAAAGAATTTGGAATGCCACCCCAATTGCAATTTTGTGGTCTATTTGGAAATTGAGAAAAGATGTTGTGTTTAATGGGGTGTAGCCAAATTTGGAGGAAGTCTGTGAGAATATAAAAGTATGAATTGCAACGTGGGTAAAAGATTCATCTCCTTCTATGGTGTTTTATGTCAATGATTTGGCGTTTAATCTTTATCAAGTTAGATTTTGCATTATTTCCTTATTTATATCGTTTCCTAAATTGTGTCATTTACATAAACCCCATTCTTACTTTTAATCGCATATTAATCAAAAAACAAAATGTCACTACTACAAAAATAGTTAAAGATCACACTTTGACAAATGAAACTGTCTCATTTTTATTGGAAGTGTGATAAAAAAAAAATTGATATTTTAACACACTTAATTTGAGAGAGTGTGATAATATTTATTTTTAATCTCATTTTTTTAAAAAATTGTGATTATATCTTCTTTTTTTAATCACATTTTCTAAATAAGTGTGATTGTATGTTGTTTATACTAATAGTCTTCTAATATGCCATAAAATATATTTTTTAATGTTTGACATGAAAATCCTAAATTAATAATCCTCTATTTTGATTTCATAGAAAGCTAACAATATTGTACTCAAAGTTTATAAAATCATGAAACACTAACCCTTTTGAAGGTTTCATAGTGATACCTCAACTTACTTCAAACATGAGTTATTAACCATGAAACAAAGTATGAATAGAAATTTAACTTAACACATTCAAAACATGGATTTTAATTGAGCATTAATTTCATGGATTGAAATATATAAAACTACTCATGGATACAAAACTAACTCAGGAATCATGCTATTAGTTAAAAATAGAAACCCTAGCATGCTCCTAATGAAGATGTTTGAAGACCGTTACCTTTACTTGAAGCATTGATTCACAAGGAGGAGGGAAAAGATAGAGTTGATGGTTTGAATGGTGCAAGTGAAACCCCAAGCCTGAAGAAGACGCCAAACTTTCAAAGTGCTCTTCAATATTCTTTCAAAACTTAATCAAAACCCTCTATTTAACCTCACAAGTGACACCAAGTCTCGAGTAGTGGTGAGTCTGCTGCAATTTTGGGCTAGGACTCGTATAAAAAATCTAAAATAAAGAATTTAGAATGCCACCCCAATTGCAATTTGTGGTCTATTCGGAAATTGAGAAAAGATGTTACGCTTAATGGGGTGCAGCCAAATCTGGAGAAAGTCTGTGAGCTTATAAAAGTACGAATTGCAACGTAGGAAGGATTCATCTCCTGCTATGGTGTTTTCTGTCAATGATTTGGTGTTTAATCTTCATCAATTCAGATTTTGCATTATTTCCTTATTTATATCGTTTCCTAAATTGTATCGTTTACACAAACCCCAATCTTACTTTTAACCACATATTAATCAATAAACAAAATGACACTACTCCAAAAATAGTTATAGATCACACTTTGACAAATGAAACTATCTCATTTTTATTGAAAGTGTGATAAAAAAAATTAGATTGATATTCTAATCACACTTAATGTGAGTGAGTGTGATAATATTTATTTTTAATCTCATTTTTTAAATAAGTGAGATTATATCTTCTTTTTTAGAATCACATTTTCTAAGTAAGTGTGATTGTATGTTGTTTATACTAATAGTCTTCTAATATGCCATAAAATATATTTTTTAATGTTTGACATGAAAATCCTAAATTAATTAAATAATCATTTGTTTTGATTTCATAGAAGGCTAACAATATTGTACTCAAAGTTTATAAAATCCTTTAACACTAACCCTTTTGAAGGTTTCACGGTGATACCTCAACTTAGTTCAAACATGAGTTATTGACCATGAAACAAAGTATGAATGGGGATTTAACTTAACACATTGAAAATATGGATTTTAATGGAGGATTAATTTCATGGATTGAAATATATAAAACTACTCTTGAATACAAAACTAACTTAGGAATCATGCTATTAGTTAAAAATAGAAACCCTAGCATGCTTCTAATGAAGATATGAGAAGACCGTTACCTTTACTTGAAGCTTTGATTCACAAGGAAGAGGGAAATGATAGAGTAAATGGTTGGAATGGTGCAAGTAAACTCCAAGCCTCAAGAACACGGCAAACCTTCAAAGTGTTCTTCGATATTTTTTCCAAACTCAATCAAAACCCTCTATTTAACCTCATAAATGACACCATGTCTTGGGGAGGGGTGAGCCTATTGTAATTTTGGGTTGGGACTCGTATAAAAAAGCTAGAATAAAGAATTTGAATGCCACCCCTATTGCAATTTTGTGGTCTATTTGGAAATTGAGAAAAGAAAACTACAACAAAACTGACTTTTTACGGCACCACATCAACGGCATGCAATAAATGCACGTTGTAGTTTCTCATTTTTATGACTTGCTTTTTTTGCACGCTACAAATACTTTTCCAACCATGGCGTGTCTATTGCGTAGGCCGTGAATGATAATAACGATGATTTTTTTACGACTTACAATGCACGTCGTAAATAATAAAGCCTTTTACGACGTGCATATGACGTGCCATTAATACATCAATTATGCACGACACACATACACCAACCGTGAAAATTGAATACTTTTCGCGACGTACACAATACCTATCGTTAGAAAGTATTACTTTTTTACGATGCACATAATACTTACCGTTAAAAGTATTACAATTTTTACTATACACAATATATAATATAAATTGTATGATCAAAAACAAAGAAGCACCAAAAATTACAATTTGGCGGTTCTACAGCCAAAATATATATATATATATATTTGGGAAAAGAATATATACATTGGGCTTCTCATAGATTCTGATCATCGGTAGGGCATCCATCGCCGGTACAACTCCACTTAACAGGGTCGGGCACAGGAAGGAGATAGGGAACGGTACATACTCATACTCTTCTATTCTCTTCTCTCTCTCTCTCTCTCTCTTAGATTTGCCCTAAACACATCTCATTTGGGGCATATCTCTCTCTCTCTTTCACTCTCTCTCAGATTTGCCCTAAACACATCTCATTTGGGGCATCTCTCTTTCTCTCTTTCAGATTTGCGAACGAGATTGAGTCGGGCCGAGTCGAGTCGCAGAGTTACTCTGACGAGTCGTCGCTCGGGTGGGAGACCGAGTCGAAGAAGAGTCAGACCTGGAAGAAGAATCAGAGTTACTCTGTGGAGGTTCAACTCCAATTTTTCCAGGTATGCTACCTTGAACGATTCCCTGACCTTCATCGATGGCTATATATGCATCTGTGTGTGTGTATATGTATCTATGTGTGTATATTAAATATATAGACTCACACAATGATCATTCATTCAAGGTTTTGACCAACTATAAAATGAAAATGAAAATGAAGTTGAAGTTGAAGTTGAAATTGAAATTGAAATTGATGAATGGGCAATGAAGAAACATGGTTTCAGACTAGTAGTAGTTACGGAGTCACTATAACATGATAAAATTTAACAGATTAGAAATGGGATTTCGCAGTGACGTCAAACATGGTTTCCTCTAATTACCATTTTGTTTCTGGAACAATATACCCACACCCAAAAAAAAAAAAAAACCAAAAAAAAAAAAATAAGCAAAACCAATAACAAACACGACGGGTAACACATGAAACAAAAACAAAAAAAAAACAATAAGCAAAACCAGTAACAAACACGACAGGTAACACATGAATATTTGAGGGGAAAGATATTAGATGTATTTCTTGATTACAAAAAAAAAAAAAAAAAACAGAAGACCACCTCTCAAAAGCTGCAAGTCAGAAAAAAAAGTTTCAATGCTGGTTGTTTTATGTGCTGCACTGCTCAGGCTGAGGGTTACATTTTGAAATTGGCTGATGTTGTTCCAGGTGAAGTTGAATCCATCTCTGGCAGATGCTTGGCTCTGCTTAGGTAACTGCATTTGGAAAAATGGAGATCTACCTTCAGCAAAAAACTGCTTTACACTTGCACTAAGCAAGGTTACATTTTTGAGTTCTGATATATTTCCATTGTTTCTCCAATTTCAGCAGTGATGTGTGCTTTTATTTCATTTGTGTATATTCAACTACCAATAAGTTTATATCTGATGCAGGGTCCAAACAAAAAGATACTTTGTCAATTATCTATGCTAGAAAGAAGAATGGCTCAAGGCAAGGATCTTAGTTCAGTGTTATTTTTCTGTTTTCTCTTGGTTCCTCTTGAATATAATCTTCCAAATTTATTAAAACACAAGAAGTTATTATTCTGTTTTCTCCTATGGTTACATTATACTTGGGTTCTTGGTTCTTTGGGAGATAATTTATGGAATGCTCTATATTTTAGATTTGGAATGTTTGGGCCATTTATTTACATGAGATTTTATTCTAGTCAAAATCTAACAGTCTGGGCTGCTGCTACCCGGACAATTCGTGCAGAGGGCAGTTTGAGTATGTTTCCTTCTAACCTGCAACTCCCTCAATTTGACTCTTATAAGATAGTTGAACTGCTGATGTTGAAATCTATTAGAAAGTGTTACCATTGGATGTTGCATGCTTCATTTGTAATTTCCATCCTATAGAGATCTTAAGATATCAAATTTCAATTTGCTTTCATGCCTTTTTATCTTATCTCTTTGGTTCTTGGTGGCATGAAACTTAATGCCATAGGCTCTTTCCTCCATCCTTCTATCTTGTCTTATAATTCTGTATCCATACAAGCATCTCTGTTACCTATCATGTTCATATTTCTTCTCATCTAATCCTTGCAAAATAAATAAATAAAATACCTAAATTAATTAATTAAATAAAAATAGGAAAGAAAGCAAGGAAAGTTGTCCTAATTCCCAGTGAGTTTATTGTTTATTTTTTTTCATTCTCTGCAGTGAGCTTATTTAGGAGATTAATGAATCTATTTTAGTTAATAATGCTGTAATGGACATTGCTTGTACGTATTCTTGTTCCAAAAACCTTTATTGGTTTTTCTTTTGTGTCTCAAAAAGGAAGAAGGAAAGAGAAAACATTCACTGGCCTATCTATTTTTTGATTTTGAGCTTCTTGAGTTCTGAATCCTTCTGTTTGTTTTGTTGTTTCCAGTTTCATTGATGTCTTTTAATCTAGTACCTCTGTTGTGGTGTTGTTGGAAGCAATAGGCCTAGAGATAGTGAATTTTGTTAGAATTTTTGTGTTCTTGACTGACTTTTTTGCCCTTGCATTGCCAGCTATATTTACTGAAGACAATTTGGTAATCATCAAATTTAACTAGTCTAGAAACTTTGGGAGTACAAAGAATAGCTCCCTCCCAAAAAAAAAAAAAAAAAAAAAAAAAAATAAATAAAAAAAAAAAAAAAAAAAAAATCATGATAGATGGAGATAAAAAAATAAAAGATTCTTTGGCAAGAAACCATTCTTGGCTTTCATGGGACTGTTTGTGATTATATTGAATTGTCTCATTCTCTGATCGGTTGCTATAAATAGGTGAGTAGGTGTGTTCTTCTACTTAGAAAGAAGAGGGTTTTTTTTGTGTGTACTTATTGGTTGACTGAGTGTGAGATCAAAATGTTGGGTTTTGAGTCTGTTGATCTTTGTTCTTGTTGAATTGATTTGAACACAAATGGGGGGTTTTTAATTTCTTGATTTCTGAATTTGATAAAAATATGAAGTCTTTCATGTTTTTCATTGTTATTGTTATTGTGTTTATGTTATGTGGGTGTGTTTTGGGCAAGGAGTGTACTAACATCCCTACTAAATTATCGTCGCATACTCTTTGATACGAGCTATTGTCTTCGAATAATGAGACATGGAAAGAAGAGATGTTTTCACACTACCATTTAATTCCCACTGATGACTCTGCGTGGGTGAATTTGCTTCCAAGAAAGATTTTGAGGGAGGAAGATGAATTCAATTGGGTGATGATGTATAGAAAAATGAAAAATTTGGATGGGATTAATGTGCAAGGGGATTTCCTCAGGGAGGTCTCTCTTCACGACGTGAGATTGGATCCAAAGTCCAAGCACGAGGAGGCTCAGCAGACAAATTTGGAATACTTGTTGATGCTGGACGTTGATAGCTTGGTTTGGAGCTTAGAAAGACAGCTGGTTTGCCAACCCCTGGCAAGGGGTATGGAGGTTGGGAGGACCCAACTTGTGAACTTCGGGGTCATTTTGTAGTTGGTTTGGCTCCTCGATCACATCTATTTTCTGGTTTATTTTTATATCCTTGTTCTTAGCTAGTTTTCGTTATGTGAATGGAAATTTCTAATTTCTTTTATTGTCTTTTAAAGAACATCATTGTCAATGAAAATTTTATTTTTGTGTCATGCATGAAATTGACATCCTACTTCTTATGCATTTAATTCTCATCGCCTGTAACGATTGGTTCTGTTATTTGTTATATTTTGGTTTAAATTTATTACTATTCTAGAATGCATAAAATTGTTGTGATCTTTCCTTGTGATTTTTATATTCATTGGTAGCGCAATCAGCAGTTTACATTGACACTTGGTTTGCGGTTCCATAAACGCAAGATCTTTATCTTTGTGTTTTGCTTTGGATTAATTTTCTCAAATTCTGCTGATACCTGAACTATTAGACCATTATGATACGATCAAGTCTGCTTTTCTTAGCTTTTGGTTCCGGTTTCGTTGCAATTGTATGACTTCAATCTATGACCTCTGTTTTTGTCTTAAGAATTGTGGCCTGTCTATTTTTAACAATCAACTTTACTTTTTTATGTATTGAAGGGCATTATTTGAGTGCCTCAACACAGATGTGGGCTACCACTCACAATGACAGTCTCAAAGAGAAAATGTCTACAGTTGTTTCTGCGCTATCTGCCTCTCAAGATAAAATGGGTACATGATATCTTTCTGCTTTCCCTTCTGAACAATTTGACCGTTTCAAAGCTATAAAACCTGTTTGGGCACCATATTACCCCATTCACGAGGTAAAACTGCATTAGAATTCTAGTTTTTTAGTTTAACTCATACTTTTATTGTAGATAACTGACTTTCACCTTTTCTTGATTAACATATAATGGCAGGTCTTTTGGATCAATACATATTGGCCGAAAATGCTCAAGCTTTAAAGATGTTGGCACGGATGGTTGACTACTTTTACAACCGTGTGTTGAACGTGATAACAAAGTACAGTGTTGAAAAGCACTATTTATCATTAAATGAAGAAACTGGTGGCATGAATGATGTCCTTTATAAGTTGTATGCAGTAATGGTGTGTACAACTCATCTAAGAGTCTCCTTAACTGTTCTTCTTGGTTCTTCACCATGTTTTAGTAATCTGATTATCTGGTAGATTTTTTTCTATCAAATATCAACCCCAATGACTGGGTTCATAAGGCCTTAGGAAATTCCACTGCATATGCTATTTCTGGAATTTTGTGTCAATCATATACATTGTATAGTACAGGTTCCCTTATAGCAATAGGCAATTTGCAAAAGTTGTTTCATTCAATCTGAAATTCTGCAAAGAGTTTGACAACTTATTTTGCTTTGAATATGTATAGTATGATAATGCTCTTAACGGCAACATATCCTGCATTGAACAAGCTAGTGTCATTTTATAATCCCAATATTGGGCTGTAAAAGCTTCTAAGTTTGATAAATGGCAACACATATTATGAGGTTTTTGTAAATTGTCA
This sequence comes from Camellia sinensis, assembly GCF_004153795.1. Taxonomy (NCBI): domain Eukaryota; kingdom Viridiplantae; phylum Streptophyta; class Magnoliopsida; order Ericales; family Theaceae; genus Camellia; species Camellia sinensis. The sequence goes on along the minus strand of NW_021026289.1, from coordinate 346,056 downwards.
CAATGGTTGGGATTTGATTTAATTCATCCCCTTTTTTTTTTTTTTTTTAACTGGGTTTTGTTATTTCTTTGTAGCTTATTATTTTATAAGTCTTCCATGACTGCAAATGCTAAGATATTTTATAACTTATTTTTGACAACCATTCATTTATTTCTGTGTGTAGGGAGATTGGAGGCATTTATTGTTGGCTCACCTTTTTGATAAAACCTGCTTTCTATGATTGCTCGCGGTAAAGGTAATTATTGTTTTCTTTTGTTTACTTATGTTAACTTCCTATTGATCTCTATTAATTTTTTGGTCCATTTTACCTCAAAATTGTTGTGTCAAAGAATATATATTTTCCTTTTGAGAGACAAGACTATTCCATATGGTGAACTGTTTTTTTCCCGTACAAAAAAGGTGCATCATTGACTCCAATTGTTGGCTGCATCCAAATGAACTCTTTCATTTGGACTTTCTTTCTGCTGTATTTGTGTGGGTTACTCACTGGGTTTGGGATGAAGCAACCACTGCTGGAACCTACTCATATTTCATTTCTGTCTTTCACTTGTAGGCTGATGATATTTCTGGTTTTCATGCCAATACCCATATTCCAGTTGTTATTGGATCTCAAATGCGATATGAAGTTACTGGTGATTCACTTTACAAGGTAAACATCAGTTATTTGTTTTCAATATCAGTCTTCACAGCATCTGCGCTGCAATAATTAACAAAAGTAGTTGTTTGATTGGAGTTTTCTTATATTAAGTGCATATGCAGTAGTTTTCTCAGTAAAGTTTTAAAATTTTGCCATGATCATTGGAAAATTAAAATGTTGTTTTCCCAGGAAATAGGAACTTTCTTCGTGGATATTGTCAATTCTTCTCACAGCTATGCAACAGGAGGCACTTTAGTCAGTGAGTTCTGGTACAAACACTTGACATTTTGAATGTACATAATACATATATCTTAGCTACTAGCGGTTGGTTCAAATGCTATGTGTTTGTAAATTTACATTAAAAATTTTGGACGGTTTGCTGAATATCCTTTAACATAATTATGCAAGTCCCACATAGGTGTTGCATTGAAGTAGATTAATTCCACCTCTTCTTCTTTTTAAATTTAATTTTTCTCTTGAGCTTTTTATGGCCTGAATTTAGTAGCAAACTGTATTTTCCTGTACAAACTTAATGGTTTGTTTGAAGATTTCTACTCATTTCCCTCTAGAAACATTGCAACAAAAGAGGTAACTTCATTTGAGGTATGAAAAAAAAGGTTTTGCTTTATGTGGATTTTATTTGCATATGCGTTGAGACTATTGAGATCTTGAATTTTCTCTAATTTTTCATTATGACATTGTTTTTATGGGGTCATTGAATTATCTTATTAATTTTGGAAATGTTTTGTTGATGTTTTAAATTTCTTGATCGTTTCTTAATACCTCAAGAAATATGTTTGTCCCTGAGTCGTTGGTTTTTGTACTTATGTGAAGTTTTCTTTGTTGTGCAGACAAGAAATGCAAAAGGGTTAGTTACTTCGGCTATTGCTGTGGGTTTAGGTGCCTTAACACATACATTGGGCACCCTCGTCCTTGCGATAGGAGCAAGTGGATTTGCTACAGCTGCAGCTGCAACTGCTATAGGAATTGTTGTCGGTAGTTTTAGATAATCTCTTAATAGTTGTTGATATATTTAGAAAGTTAGATATGCATAGTTTTGGATGGTTTAAACTTTTTGGACAGTTCAAAACTTAAGGATATAGTTTTCGAATGTTTGGAATGTATAGACAATTGTTGAATGTTTATAATTTAATGATATAGTTTCTTTTTGATGTTTCAAATAATATTTTGCTAGTTGATTGATGTTTTGTGATGCTTGTTTGTAATATTTGTTAGATTGTACAAAATTAATCAAATAGAATTTGCTGAATTTAAAAGTAAAAATAAAAATTGCATATTCTACGGCAGGCATAATAAATTGTTGTATTACATATTTTACGGTGCGCAATTAGCGTCGTTATTTGTCTCACCAATTAAAGACGTGTAAAAGTAATCGTAAAAAAGTAACGACGACGTACAAAATCTGCCGTCAAATAGTTTTTAATGGCGTATTATAGCATATCGTTGAAAAAGTAACGATGCGCAAAATCTGCCGTTAAATAGTTTTTAACGGCGTACTATAGTATGTCGTAGAAAAAGTAACAACAACGTACAAAGCATGTCGTTGAAAGTAAATGACTTTCTATGACTGGTCATAATATGATGTGCGCTGCACGTCGCAGAAGGGTTTTTGCGGCGTATATTGCGCGCGCGTAAAAACCCTTTTTTGTTGTAGTGCCATAACTTTTCAAAAGTCCCTATAAAAAATGTAAGTATGGAGTAACAGGTACCACTGAACATAAACAAGTCAGGATTAAGACCCTAGACACTATCTGCAAGCAAGAAAGTGCTTTTAATTAGTTTTTCTATTCGTATAGAAACTGATCACAGAACCTAGGAAGAAAAAAAATAGCCAAATTTAGGCTACAAATCACAAAAAGACAAAATAGGCTAAAATAGCTAATAAGACAAAATATCACATCAAATCCATAATCATTTCACTTTTTCTCTCATAAACATCACATCCAACCATAAAAAAATCCAATCATCTTCCCAAACACAAAAATTTTAGCCTACTTAAAATAGCCAAAAACTAAAATAACCTACTAAAATAGCCACTTCCCAAACGAGGCCATTGTTAATTACTAATTGCATTGATATAAGCACCTAATTAGTAGTATTGACCAGAATATGTCGCAGTGTAGTATATAAAGTATCCAGTGATGAGTATCAGGAATTAAGTGATGCAGTCATGAATTTTTAAAAATCATTAACTATGACAAAAATATTTATTTTGACGATTGTGGATCTTGATTAGTATATTATATACTTTACCACACACATTCATGGATCCAACTAAAGGCATTGTTGTTTTAATAAAATTTAAGTGCGTACATTTGAGGTTGCAGTTGTACGAAAAATACCTTGCAAGGAGGAATGGTGCATTGTGCATTTCAAATGTTGCCAAATGTTGCCAACTCCTATATGTTATTAGTTGATAGATGTGGTATTAATTTTATATGTTAACATGACTGTTGCATATATTATGTTCTTTTAAGCTTTTAGATTCAATAAGGGTGTTTTCATTTTAATAAAACGTACTCTTGGAAAACTTATACTAGTAATACTTTTTTTGTGTCCTTGCATTTGTAAAGATTTATAATGGAGGAGCTAAAAACAAAACCCCCATGTAGACCCCCAATTTTGACTAACCTTAAGACTTGGGCGTTTTCTTCCAAACCCCCAATGATGAAAATTGAAATGTGCTATTTTAAGGTTTAAGCTTTAATTTCAACATTACATCCATTTTGGACAAATTTTTTAGACCTATTCAAAAATATTTTTTTGGATTTTTTCTTTTTTGAAAAATTTAGCAGTTTTAGAAAAAATTAGCTCCTATACCACAGGGCAAGCCACATGGTTTTGAGATACCATATGGCAAGTCATGTGTTTTTGGCAATATCACACAGCTAGTCACGTGTTTTGGTGATCCAAAAATTCTATAAATATTACCTCATTTTGTTGTTTGAAAAAAAGAGAAAAGAGAAGAGAAAATTTTGAAAAAATAATTTTGTTTCAATAACTTTTAAGCCTTACTATTCATTGATATATACCACCCAAACCACATTAAAGCTAAACCTTCAATTTCTTACTGAACTTCCAAAGTATGCACCATAAGCGTGAGGGTGTAAAAGAAGAAAGTTTGATAATCAAAAAATTCATAATTTTCTCCAAAAGATGAATTTTGCAATCTTTTCATTTATTTTCTTGTATTTTCTTTACTACTTTAAATATGCTATATTTAGGTTAGGGAAGTAGAAGGTTGAGCCTCTGTTCCTTTGATTTCTTTTCATTTATTTTATTGTATTTTCTTTATTGTTTTAAATATATGATATTGAAGTTGTGGAAGTGGAAGGCTGAGCCTTTATTCCTTAGATTTCTTTTCATTTATTTTCTTGTATTTTCTTTACTGTTTTAAATATATATGATATTTAGGTTGTGGAAGTGGAAAGCTGAGCCTCTGTTCCTTAGCTTTTGTTTTAGAATATGTGTTTAAATATGTGATATAAAAATGTGATTTAAGTTAGTGGAGACGTAATTTCTTTACCAACTATATTATATATTATTATATTGTAATATTTTTTTTTGGGTGTGGTGATGGATGAAACCACCATGCACATCAATAATGTGTATATATATATACGTTATTTATTAATTATATTATATTTATTATGAACTAAAAAAAAAAAAAAGAGAACAGGAAAATAAAAAAGAAATATAAATGTTGTGTGAGGCGCCTGTGTCTTTGTTGCTTCTTGCTGGTTTAAAGTGCTCAAATATTATTTGAGAGTAAACACAACAAAAGGTGAGACTTTAGTAGAATGATAAAGGTTTATGGTAAGTCCCAGGCAACCCCTCTTAGTATCATTAAATCCTTTTTTTGGGCAAGTCCAGTCAGGGGTTCAAAAGCCCTCTTAGTATCATTGAATCCTTTTTTTGGGTTATTTTGTTTATTGATTAAAATGCGATTAAAAGTAAGATTGGAGTTTATGTAAACGATACAATTTAGGAAATGATATAAATAAGGAAACAACATAAATAAGGAAATAATGCAAAATCTGACTTGATGAAGATTAAACATCAAATCATTGTTAGAAAACACCATAGCAGGAGATGAATCCTTTACTCACGTTGCAATTCTTACTTTTATAAGCTCACAGACTTCCTCCAGATTTGGTTGCACCCCATTAAACACAACATCTTTACTCAATTTCCAAATAGACCACAAAATTTCAATTGGGCGTAGCATTCCAAATTCTTTATTCTAGCTTTTCCATACGAGTCCTAGCCCAAAATTGCAGCAGACTCACTATTACCCAGGACATAGTGTCACTTGTGAGGTTAAATAAAGGGTTTTGATTGAGTTTTGAAAGAATATTGAAGAACACATCGAAGGTTTGGCATGTTGTTGACCCTAGCATGCTTATAATGAAGATATGAGAAGACCCTTACCTTTACTTGAAGCTTTGATTCACAAGGTGGAGGAAAAAGATAGAGTTGATGGTTGGAATGGTGCAAGTAAACCCCAAGCCTATTTTTAACTAATAGAATGATTCCTGAGTTAGTTTTGTATTCAAGAGTAGTTTTATATATTTCAATCCATGAAATTAATGCTCCATTAAAATCCATGTTTTGAATGTGTTAAGTTAAATTCCTATTCATACTTTGTTTCATGGTTAATAACTCATGTTTGAACTACGTTGAGGTATCACTATGAACCTTCAAAAGGGTTAGTGTTGCATGATTCTATAAACTTTGAGTACAATATTGTTAGCCTTCTATGAAATCAAAATAAATGATTATTTAATTAATTTACGATTTTCATGTCAAACATTAAAAAATATATTTTATGGCATATTAGAAGACTATTAGTATAAACAACATACAATCACACTTACTTAGAAAATGTGATTAAAAAAAGAAGATATAATCAAACTTACTTAAAAAGTGAGATTAAAAATAAATATTATCACACTCACTCACTCAAATTAAGTGTGATTAAAATATCAATTAATTTTTTTTTATCACATTTCCAATAAAAATGAGTTAATATCATTTGTCAAAGTGTGATCCTTAACTATTTTTGTAGCAGTGTCATTTTGTTTATTGATTAATATGCGATTAAAAGTAAGATTGGGGTTTATGTAAACAATACAATTTAGGAAATGATATAAATAAAGAAACGATATAAATAAGGAAATAATGCAAAATCTGACTTGATGAAGATTAAACACCAAATCATTGATAGAAAACACTATAGCAGGAGATGAATCCTTTCCCACGTTGCAATTCTTACTTTTATAAGCTCATAGACTTTCTCCAGATTTGGATGCAACCCATTAAACACAACATCTGGATTTGATCTTTTAGTTATTATAATTGGACCTCCTCCTCATTGTTTAGAGCCTTTATTGATGAGTTAACTTGTTGGTTGGGCAAGATTAGACCAAGAATGTCATATTCGAATATTTGTTTTGAGTAGTGTTCACTCTTTGCCTTTTTCTTTCTCCATATTTTGAATATTAATGTGAAGCTAGAACTGTTGGAAAGATTATTTCTGGTGCTTCAATTTAGACGCAAAATTGACCATATTTTGTTTCTGAATGAGGGAGATACACTTGTTTGAAGTCATCTAGCAAAAGCTATCTGGTCAAGAATGAGCAAAAATTTGAATTCCACACGAGCGGATTTCATGAGAAAGCCATTTTTCTCTAAATTGATCTACACGAGCGGTTTTAAAATCCGCACAAGCAGATTTTGTGCATCCAGACATCGATCTATGCTCTTTTCACTCAAATCAGATCCCTCTCTTTTTGACCATTTCTCATCACTCACTCACTCTCACTCTCTCACTCTCTCCAACTTATTTTTTCTCTCTCTTCTCTGTAAACTCTCACCAAATTTCACATTTTCTTCAATCTACAAAGATTAAGCGAGATTTTGATACTAGTTCCTTGTACAAAAATGATGAGCTTCTCGAGGGCTATGTTTGATTGGTGGAGATCAAATTCTGGCGAAGTTGATTTTCTCCTCTTCTCTCTTTGAGGTAGGGATTTTTTTGTTCCTTTTCAATACCTCGTTATAGATAGACATGTGGTAGTTTTTATTGCATTAAAAACTTAATTTGTTGGGTATTTTTGAAAAGCATATGATGAGGGTTAGGATTTTATGATCTAGAGTTAAATCTTGTGTTTTGTTGTGAATATATGAGATTGTAATGTTTGAGGAACATGTTTAAAAGGATTAGAGTAAACAGCCCTAATTAATTGTTTATGGATTATGTGAAAGAGGAAAAATTGGTGATTTGATTTTATTTGAACCATATGGGGTATTGTGTATTAAAAATATGAAAATAGACATGTAAGATAATAAAGAAAGTCATCATAAATTTAATTTGTGTTAATTGTTATTTGTGGTTTTCTAATTGTTAAGTTGTAATAATTGTTGAAAAATCAAAATTTCGAAGAAATAAAAAAGGTATTGGTAAATGTTATGTGTATTGAAAGATTTGTGGATTGGTTAATCTCATTTATAAGGGTTGTGATGAAAAGCCCCAAATCCTTTGGTTATTTATTTGTTTGAGAGATGCGATTAATTTGTGTTACATATGTGTTGGATTATGAAAATAAATTACTAGTTAAGTTTTGATAATTGATGAGAAAGATGTGATGATTTGTTGTGGGTATTAGGAGTTTGGAGAGAGGGGAAAATAAATTTTGGAAATTAATAAAACATTTATATACTTTTGTAAATGAGAAGTAAGAGAAGCTGACGATTTTTCTTTAAAACAAGTAAATAATTGTATTCGTGATGAATTACTACTTGTTGAATCAAATTTGAATATTTTGAATTAAATCATAAAGATGGGATAGTAGTGATGGAAGAGACTTTAATTATGAGTTTTGAAAACAACGTGAATCGGAAGTTGAATTAATTAGAGTTGAAAGATGAAGTTATGTAACACATAAATATTGATAATCTAAATCAAGAGGATGAAATTGAATTCATGGACTTGGTACATGCTGTTTATGAGGCTGTGTCATTAGCTATCAGTAGATGATGGTATTGATGTTGTTGAATAATTTATGAAACTTGAAATAATGTGCTAATTGTTAAGTTGAATGAAAGTGCGTACTGATATGGGTTCCTCTCCCCTTCAGATTTGTGCCCGATAAAGTTTGGTGGTTTGATATGGATTCCTTTCCCCTCCGATTCGTGCCCAGTAAACAGTGAACGAGTTTATCTCCCTTCCAGCTCAAGGACTAATAAATTTTGGCACTTTGAAATGAGTTCTTCTCCCCTCCGGCTCGTGCCCAGTAAAGTGGGTTGTGGTGGTTATGGCTTGATGAAGCCGGGGTCCGTTATGTGTTAATTACGCATAATGTATATTTATATTTGTGTTGTGATGAGAAGGGATGCATTATTGACTTTCCATGCTTGTGATCGGTAAAATATGGTAATGTGTGTTGACGCGTCTATTGTTGCTTATATATATATATATATATATATGTATTTGTGAACGTTCATTTTACACTTATGTTTAAGGCCATAATATATAGCAATTGTCCTTATAGCCGTAATGGGTTAGAATGTAGAACAAGTATATTGTTTAGATTGATCTTACGAGATCGTGGTAATGTGATGAATGGTTGAGATTTTTTAAATGCAAATGAAAAGTTTTGAAATATAAGAACTGATCTTTGTTTTTTGTTATGTTAAAGAGGATCTTTGTCACGCCCCAAAATTTAGACAATTAATTATTAAATTCGGACTAAACCACAATCATATTCCATCATCCAAATCTTAGGGGTGAAACAAAAACTAAATGCCAACCAAAACATCTACCATAATTTTATAACTATCAAATACCTCTAACATTAAAGTAGCAACAACTAGTCAAAACAACTTAAATAAAGTACGGTTATAAACCATGCCAAATTATTCCAATACTAAAGTCATAAAAAAAAAATAATAAATACATAAACTACTAACAACCCTAAACTCAAGAAAACAAAAGAAATCCAAGAGATATGCCCAAAAACTATAGTTACTTCCCGTCACCACCGTAGCCTCAACTAATCCTGCACAGGAAGCTCAGCTGCGCTCAAACAGAACGCACCCGAGTTGCCAAGAGACAAAACGGGTCAGTATACAGGTATACTGGTATGAGTACAATATTTACCACTCACGTGTCCACCAGACATAGGCAAAAATACATTTAATTCTTATCACGGGACAAGACAAGTAGTTCCAACCGCACCGAGACGAATGGGTAGGTTCCCGAGATACGGTGGCATTTAGTTTCTTGTCCGTACACAACGAAATATAAATTGATTATAAAATAGACAAAATAGAAATAAAAATATGGTGGGTCAGCCCTACATAAAAAGTTAGTAAAACCCACCATCCCGCAAAACAAATAAAGTTAGTATAATTTAATCATGTGTAACTTGTTGAAAAAAAATATAAAATTACACCGTTTCATACTTAAATAATTCGAATTGATCAAAACTCAAAGAGCGAAAGTTGTACAGAATCAAATTTCCCATAAGACTACGCGAACGAATTTAACAGAAACTGAACAGGTTAAGTGAAAAACTTGATATAAAAATCTAGACAGAATTCAATCGAAAAATCTGAAGCTGAAAACGAATCAAAACTGCCCTAAGAGGATTTTTTTCGAAAAATTTCAAAACATGAAAAGTGTGCAGAATAATGTTTTACTTCAGTTTATGCGAAACCAAAAAAACTGAGCTCGTTTCGTGGGTTAAAACAGCCTCTAAAATCTGCCTTGCTAAAATGAATCAAACTGACAATAATCAAAATCATCCGATTATAAGTTCTAATCGATCTTTTTAATAAAAAGCTAAAATACAAAAGTTGTCTAGAATCACGTATACATACTTCTGCTCAAATTTCATAATTTATCAAGATCATTTACTATTTTTTTTATCATGTACATATCAGTACCATACACACTATACTAATAAATTCATAATTAAATTCTTTGTTCCTTAACTCCACCACTTTGGCCCACCCCTTCCGACCTACACATATATCCCATGTGCCTCCCGTATACCTAACACCGCTCCGAAGCCAAACTTGCACGGGGATATCGTCCCGAGTTTGACTCACACTCCCCGGATGGTTAGCATATACGTACGCGCGCAAATCAAAGCACTCGTATACTTATGAGAACGAGGCAACAATATATATACACAGCATCTCATACATGAGAATAAACATAACAATGCCGAGTTTAAGGCATTCAAATAAATCTCATAATCCTCACTTTTTTTTTTATACACTTTTTCTCACCAGCACTCAAATAAAACAACAATCCATGGAGTCATAGTGGAGTGTAAGGAATTTATCTATAGGTTCCTAATTAATTTTAATTTCATACAACCATAAGTGTTATTACAACCATAAAATAAATCCATATCAAAATCCTAAATCTGACATACACAACTAATCAAAATAATTAAAATCAATCAATCAACTAAAAACCCTAAACCTTACATACACAACTAAACAAAATAATTAAAATAAATCAATCATCTAAAAACCCTAAACTTTACCTATACAACTAATCAAAATAATTAAAATCAATCTATCATCTTTAGGTAAATATAAAATCAAACTAACATCAATTAAATAAAAATAAATAAATAAAAACAACGAATTAAATATAAATCTAGGGAAGTGTGTTTTGTACTCACAATATTATTTTGAAGATCAAAGAAATATTTAGAAGATTTATGGAGTCACCAAAACAAAACCCTAATCTTTTCTTCCTTTTCCCCTTTCTTTCTCAGCGTCCCTCACTGTTCTTTCTCAATCTCACTCTCTCTCTCTCTCCCACGGCTGCCTTCACCTTGCAAATTCACTTTTTTTTTTCTTTGATTCCCTAATCCATAATCTAACCTAATTCACTTTATATAATATTATATTAAAACCTAATCCTATTCTAACTTAATAAACGATTATAATATATTATATTATATAATACAACATAATTATAATATATATAAATACAAATATAAGATTATATATATATATAACACCTCTCTCTCTCTTTTTTTTATATAACAAATATAAATATTTAAATATTTAGATTAATTTTATATAATTAAATAACACATTAAATTAATTAATTACCACATTAAATTCATTAAATACCACATTAAATTTTCATGTGACCACACAAGTAATAAAGCCAAAAATAAAATAAGATAATAATAATCATAATAATAAATAAATGACTTAAGAAAATTAGGGTCGCTACAATATACACACCTCAAAAGAATACTAAGCAAAAAGTTCAGGGTGCATACGCCGAACTTTCTCTTCTAACTCCCAGGTAATATCGTTCTCATCTTCACTCCATTGCACTTTCACCAAGTTCACTTTCTTGCACCGCAACTGCTTTACATCCCGATCCAGAATAGTAACCGGTCGCACCGCATACGTTAGATCATCACTAATCTCCAACACTTTTGGTGATACTACTTGGGATGGGTCTTGCACACACTTCCGCAATAAAGATACATGGAACACATCGTGAATCAAAGCTAAAGCAGGTGGTAGGGCTAATTTGTAAGCCACATTACCAATCCTCTCAATGATCTCATATGGTCCCACAAATCTAGGTGCTAACTTTCCCTTCTTTTCGAACCACATAATACCCTTCATCGGCGAGACCTTCAAAAACACGAAATCTCCAACATTCAACTCAACCCCGTTGCGTTTTCTATCAGCGTAACTCTTCTGACGACTCTGTGCAGTCTTAATACGTTCCTGAATAATATATACCTTCTTCGTAGTCTCCCTCACCAACTCTGGCCCTAACAACGGCGCATCTCCTACCTCCATTCAACAAGTAGGTGATCGACATGGCCTCCCATACAAAGCCTCAAAAGGTGCCATCCCGATACTGGAGTGATAGCTATTATTATAACCAAACTCCACCAATGGCAAGTGTTCTTCCCAACTACCACCAAGATCGAGGACACAAGCTCTCAACATATCCTCCAAGATCTGATTTACTCGCTCAGTTTGCCATCTGTCTGGGGATGATAAGCCGTGCTCAAGTCTAACCTAGCACCCAAAGCATGCTGAAAACTCTCCCAAAACTCTGCCATAAACAACGGATCATGATCCGAAACTATAGAAACTGGTGTGCCATGAAGTCGCACCACCTCCCGAATATATAGCCTAGCTAGTTTAGCCGCAGTTCGGTGAACACTGATATGAATAAAATGAGCAGACTTTGTGAGTCGATCCACTATCACCCAAATAGATTCATTGCCTCGCTTAGACTGCGGCAATCCATAGAGATGCACTCCCATTTCCAAGTAGGGATCTCAAGAGGCTGCAACAGTCCAAACGGTTGTTGATGTTCTGCCTTAACCTGTTGGCACACATAACATCGAGAAACATACTCTCATACGTCCTTCTTCATACCTTCCCACCAAAACGTTCTCTTCAGGTCATGATACATCTTAGTCCCACTAGGGTGAACGGTATATCGGGCCCTATGGGCATCATCCATGATCTCTTTCCTCAATTCAACAATATTAGGTACACACAACCTGTCCTTGAATCGCAATCCCCCATCTGAGTCCACAGACCAATCAGTAGGACAATCATCAATCAAATCCACTACAAGGTCATCGAGCTTGCTAACGAGAAACCCATCTAAATTCTGCAACTGACGAGCTTTACCCAGTAACGTCGGCTGCACGGTCAAACTACCAATGTATGCCCTCTCAGCACTCTCTATTGGTTGAATATCATGCACCGAAATTAACTCCAAGGACTTCCATTCTTGAATCATCAAAGAAGCCATAATCTCATGTTGTCGACTAAGTGCATCAACGACTACATTTCCTTTCCCTAGGTGGTAAAGGATCTCGAAATCATAACTACTGATAAATTCAACCCATCTCTGTTGCCTCATGTTCAACTCTTTTTGAGAAAAGAGATATTTGAGGCTCTTGTGATCTGTGTACAACTCAAAGTGCTCCCCAAACAAGTAGTGTCGCCACACTTTCAACGCAAAAACAACCGCTGCCAACTCTAAGTCATGAGTAGGGTATCGTCTCTCATGAGGTTTTAGCTGTCGAGAAGCATAAGATACAACCTTCTGATGCTTTATCAATACACATCCCAACCCAGTTCCACTCGCATCAGTAAACACTACTAACTTTTCCCCTTGTACCGGTATAGTTAACACCTGTGCTGTCGTCAACGGCTTTAACTCCTGGAAAGCTTTCTCACAATAATCTGTCCAAATGAACTTCACATTCTTGCGGGTCAACTTGACTCCGTTAACATGAGCTATATGTCTGTCTAGAGAAGTGAAGATAGAGTCACATGCTATCTTGTGAAGTGAAGTGTGGATATAGCTTATATGCTTATCTATGAATGTGGGATATTGTTGTATACATATCTGGTTAGAAGTTGGATTATAGCTTATATGCTTATCTGTGATATTTGTTGTTTATACATATCTGTTGAGAATGTGGATATAGCTTATATGCTTATCTGAATGTGGATATATTTTTATACATATCTGTGGAAATGATGATAGAGCTAGATGCTTATCTTGTTAAAATGGAAAAATGAAAAGTAACTTGGACTCTTAATCGTATGACATAAAATGTTTTATGTGATGTATCAGTGTTGACCAATCAATTGCTAATGTTTAGTCATTGTCCATGGTTGGTTTAGTGTATTTCTACTGGGCTGTGGCTCACCCTATATGGGAATATCATTTTCAGGTACAGGAGCATGCCACCTCCAAGGACAATAGCTTGGGAGGCTAGAGGCGGACATGTTTTGTCG
>NW_021026289.1:257138-310203 GCF_004153795.1 Camellia sinensis | reverse complement strand
GACTTGGACGATGTACTTTGACGGAGCGTCAAATCAGTATGGGTATGGGATAGGAGTGTTGCTGATAGCACTCGACAATTCCCGTATCCCTCTAGCCTTCAAACTCCGGCTCAAAGTCTCGAACAACGAAGCAGAATATGAGGCATGCATTGCAGGTCTAGAAGCAGCCCTGGAATTAGGGCAAGACAGTTGGACGTCATCGGGGATTCAAACCTTGTTGTGTCTCAAGCAAAAGGAGACTGGAAGGTCAAAGAAGAAAAAATGATGATGTATCACCAGACCTTGGACTTGTTCATTCCTCGGTTTGAAAAGCTAAACTTTGCTCATCTTCCAAGAGAGAACAACAGGTTCTCAGATTCTTTAGCAACTCTATCTTCCATGATAGACATCCCGTTTGGAGTCCGGATGTGTCCAGTCATCATTGACCATAAATTTGCGCCAGCCTATGAGTCGATCGCTGCTATAGATGAGGTTCAGGACGAAAACCCCTGGTATTATGACATTTGGAATTTCTTGGAGAAGGAAGCATATCCGCCAGGGGTAAATGCCAAGGATAAAAGGACAATTAGAAGAATGGCCATTCAGTTCATCATCTATGGGGGTAAGCTGTATAAGAGAGGTCATTTGGGAATGCATAAGCTGTGTGTTGAAGCCGAGGAATCGAAGCGCCTGATGGAGGCCATCCATGGAGGAGAATGTGGTGCGCATATGAACAAAGTAATGCTAGCACAGAAGATCCTCAGATAAGGTTACTACTGGTCCACCATGGAGGAGGATTGTATCGGTTTTGTTTGGCGATGCCACAAGTGTCAGATCCATGCAAACCGTGTGAACATCCCACCGTCGAAGCTGTACAACATGACTTCGCCATGGCCATTTTCAGTTTGGGGAATCGATGTGATCGGGGCTGTCACTCTGAAGGGGTCAAATGGGCATGAGTTCATCTTGGTCGCGATAGATTACTTTACAAAGTGGGTCGAGGCCCAATCGTATGCAGTGTTGAAGGCGTCGCACGTTGCAAAATTTATCAGAAACAACATCATCTGTCGCTACGGGGTCCCAAACGAGGTCATTTCGGATAACAGTTCCCACTTCAAGAAGGAAGTGATTGACTTGTTGGAGAAATACAACGTAGCTTTCCATAAGTCATCCACATACCGGCCACAAACCAACGGAGCGGTCGAGGCCGCCAACAAGAATATCAAACACATACTGCAGAAGATGGTGGAAACCTACTGGGATTGGCCAGATAAGCTGCCATTTGCTCTGTGGGGCTACAGGACTTCAATTAGAACTTCTACCGGAGTGACTCCGTATTCATTGGTTTATGGGATGGAGGCTGTTCTACCTATCGAGATTGAGGTTCCATCGTTACGAGTGTTGGCTGAGTGTCAAATAGCCGAAGCAGATTGGCAGCAGAGCAGGTTTGAGGAACTCATGCTTTTTGATGAGAGGAGACTGAAAGCACTGTACCATGTTCAAGGTTATCAGCGCAGAATTGCCCGGGCTTTCAACAAGAAAGTTAAGTCCAGGAATCTAAAGGAAGGAGATTTGGTGCTCAAAGACAACCGAGCTCCCATCCACGACCCAAGGGGCAAGTTTTGGACTGGTCCCTACATCATTAAAGCTATCTGGTCAGGTGGAGCTGTGGTTCTGATGGATCTAGATGGCCTAGAGTTCTCCCAACCGATCAACATGGACAAGTTGAAGAAATATTACCCCTGAGAGGCTCGCTAGGCCGAAAACCCGAAAGGGCGACCTAGGCAAAAGTTAGAGCATAAAAAAATTAGAAAACGTAAAAACTGAGCTCGCAAGGTTGAAAACCCGTAAAGGGCGGCCTTGGCAAAAGCTAGAGCGTAAAAGGAGAGTGAAAATACTCGAGTGAACCTAAGCCTGAACTACGTAAGGCTTGATTCCCATCTTCGGGATACGTAGGCAACTTTATCCTGAAGTTCAGCCACAAATTTTTCCCTGATCAACTTTGTCCATTTGATCATCTCGGTCATCTTTGTCCATCAGCTTCCATTTGAATCTCCCGTGCAGTGCTACTCAGACTTGGGGCAACTTTCCGTTGCCATGCAGTGCCGCGGTACTCTTCAGACTAGGGGCAACTTTCCATTTGCGGGGATCCGGGGTTGTGCATCTCAGTGACAGATCTCAGGCGTGTCCAGTTTTGATCCATATCGAAAATACTTTTGAAAATTTTTAATAAAATTTGACTTTGTTCAAATTAATCTTTCTACAACTAAGACCATTCTTGGACCAAAGCGGAAAATTTTTAGTACCACAACCTTCAATTTCATTGATTTCAAAACAGAGTTCTCCTGCTCTTGTATACAATCGAAGTTGCTTTTTTTTAAAAGAAAACTTAAAAGTACTAATAAAGCAATAAATCTGGGGCATAGTCAAGTCAGGCGTCCCTGCGCCCCCTCCCAGAGCTGGTCGAATCCTCTTATGCCAAGCTGGGCCCGATCTGTGCCTCTTCATTGAGCCAATCCAAGCACTCGTCAGACAAAGTGTGACTGAAAGTAGGAGCGGGGGCCAGAAGTTCTCTCATCCTCCATGCTGTGGCATATTGGGCAAGTTGTGCACCTCGAACTGGGAAGGCAGTCGGATACTCTATCCCCTCTGGCGGGCAAGTCTGATCATGACCAAACTGGCGTTGGAACCGGAACGGAAAGTAGAATACACAGTGAGTCAGACCAACCAACTGGATCCCGGTCTGTCGGAACATACTATAGCTCATTGCTGGGAGATTAAGCCAAGGGCAGCGCCCGGCGATGCGATCTGTAGGCAAATTGCACATCCAGTCGAACCACCATCCCTCATCAAAGGCATCGACTAAGCGTTGTCGAAAGAAGTAGCCGCAAGCTGAGTAGGCTGGGCAAAAGTCCACAACTTGCAATTTATCCATCAACCATACCTGGGGAGGGATGAAAAATGAGAGAATAAAGAATAGAGAGATGTGCGATGAGAGAAAAGTAAGACAAGGGTTTTGTAAGAAAAACCGAGCCTGAGGGCCGAGTAATGTGAGCATTACATATGTGAGATTAGGTGGGAAACATTACCTCAGCAGTAGTGGACTCCTCGCAAATCTGGTCGTCTCCCGACGATGGAAAACATCCAAGCCCATCAGCGTCTCAGCCAGTGTCATCGCAATACAACTCTTTCCATCCTTCAAACCTTGAGCAACTTCAATCAGGCGAATGCTAGATCCACCAAAGCCCGACACAAGCAGAAAGTGAGATAGCATACACAAGTAAAGGGCATGTTGTCGGAAACCTTGCCAATGATGGTCGCCACGGTCACCGGCGTCAAAAAAGTGATAAATCAATCCGAGGATGTCCAGTTCCCCATTACAGGTCAGCGACCGAGCGTCATGCGTGGTGAGTCCACACATCCGCCCTAAAGCTTGGGCATGACCAAAGCGAAACTGAGGCAAGATCTCTTCACAACTTTCGGATTCCATCAAAGCTTGAAAATCTTCGAAAATTGGACATACCTCTTGCCCGCCGAAGCTAAAGACGTGTGTTACCGGGTTCCAAGACCTTGCCGCGGCATGAAGGAAAGGAAGGTGTAGCGGAGTACGGCTCAGCGTGAATAGTGCATTCAAGCCAAAGCCCCGGAAGTTCAACTTTTCCGAGCCGTCTAAAGAAGTAATCCAAGCTGTGAGATTTTCAACGAGAAACGCTTCCATTTTGGTGCAAAACTGAGATGGAATGAATGAGCCACGGAGCTTGGACTTTTAAAGAGGATGAGGCACTGTTCGGGGGGACACGTGTCGAAAATTTGGTGGTGGCTGGGCTAAGTGGCCGGCCGGCCACCTTTTCTAGTAGGCCGGTCACCTCTCCCTCCCTCAAATGCAAAAAGCTGGTCGGCCAGCTCCCAAAAATGGTCGGCCATGCTGCAATCTGTGTATTTGGCCCTATCTTACTCTCCAGCAGAAAGTTCCTAGCATTTCCATGCATCGGGAGTGTCAAAAGCCTCCATTTCCTCAGTTTTGGATGCGTTCTGTCGCCCGAATCGTCCGAAATACACTTTGTTTATAGAGTTGTTAAAACTTGCTTATCGAGTTGTTGTTTTGCTTATCGAGTTATTGTTTTGCTTATCGAGTTGTTGTTTTGTTGGTCAAGCTGTTTCGTGTACCGAGTCTTGTGTAATCGAGTCGCCGAGTCTTGTGCATTTGAGTTGTTACTCTTTGTTTATCAATTTTGTTGTGTTTTGCTTATCGAGTTGTAAACTTGCTGGGGTTTTTGTTGTTGTTTCTCAGTAAGATTAGGTTGTTTAGTTTGTCGTGTTGGTTTGCTACCTGACTTGGCACATACACAATGCACATTTACCGTTCAAGTCTCATTTTTGTGCAAAATGACGCGATGCGATGCTGGGAATATAAAGTACAACACTTTTTCGAAAAGCTATTTCATTCCATCATGCTTCCTTTGCTACAACATTTTTACAGCAAAGGTACAAGTTTTACAGAAAATAAAACTGCCTAATAATATACAATGTGCTACAACTACTAGTAAAAAAAGATAAATAAAGCAGGAAACAGCTGCACCAATGCTCTCAAGAGCAGGAATAAGAGGCCCTCTTCGTCCTCTTCTGCGGAACAGGCTCTGCACCACCGCCACCATCTGAGTCGGAACTGTCATCCTCAGGATCCTCCTCAGCCTCCTGTCCACTCCCAGAACCAGGGTCGGAACCCTCCTCTCTGTCAGCAGAGGTCTCTGACTGACGATCTGTAGCCTCCTCCTCCTCCTCGTTCTCATCAGGCTCCTCCTTTACAATGTGTACCCTGCGTCTGTGGGACGACTCCCCTCTCCTGGCCCCGCGAGAAGGCCGAGATGGCCCGGCTCCCCGAGAAGGTCGAGATGGCCCGGTCTGTGGCGGATATACTGGAGGCATCTGAAAATAAAAAGTGCAATTTGAATATATCAGCTCAAAATGTGTGTATCAGATATAGATGCAAGCAAACTACATGAAATGAGGGTGCATGC
The DNA here is from genome assembly GCF_004153795.1 of Camellia sinensis. NCBI lineage: Eukaryota > Viridiplantae > Streptophyta > Magnoliopsida > Ericales > Theaceae > Camellia > Camellia sinensis. Next base: position 305,206 of record NW_021026289.1, on the reverse strand, counting down.
AGATACAGTATATGAATGTGGAGTGTCAGATGTGCTCTACACATACAATTAATCAAAGCAGTAAAATGTTCAAGGTCAACATGTCGTCAGGAGTACGATAAATGTGAAAAAACTAAAGGGTACCTGGACACCCATGATGGACAGCTGTGCCTCTCTCCGCAAGACCATGCCCTCAAGTGAGGCCACCAATCCGATCACCCCCTCTATGTACTCCCTGGATGGCTACAGATACAAGCTCAAATCATCAATGAATAAAAGAATGTCTAAGTATTTGAATGATAAAAAGCAATGGGGCATACCGGCGGTGAGTCGGGATCAATAACATATCGATGATCAGGCATGGAAGGCTCTATCGGAATCGGGTAGGAGGTCCCGTATCGCCATCCTGTCAACTCGGTCGGCATGTCTGGCCATCCGGCATGATGATGAGTCGGAGGAATCGGGGGGACTAGTCCAACCCCTCCTCTCGATGTACCGGCCCTGCTAGTAGAAGGGGCGCCTGCAGCCCGAGCTCGACTCAAAGGCGGCATGTCAATAGACCTCCTCGAGGGAATACGGACACCCGTCAACGGAGGAATCAAGTAGGTGTGACGGTAGGTCGCGTACTCCCCGTCCTCTATATACAGCAGTGCATCGGTGCCCAGCCTAGCGTCAATGACACCCTGGGGAGTAAGCCTATCAGCGAGCCGCATGCCGTCCGGAGGTGCTGAGGGAACACTCGGCTTAAGAAAGCCCATGGTTTGACGAAGGAAGCGTTCCCCCAGGAACCAGGCCCTACCAACTGGCCCCTCAAACAAGATCCTATATCGGGAAGAGCCCCATCCTCCAGCAAACTGAAATTGGAGGTCCCCACCCAAAGGCAACCAGGGATGCCAGGTAATCTGCGGGTAACCGATGCATAGGCTGATCAGAAATCGTAGATGTACGGAATAAACCAAAGATGAAAACATTGGGAATTGGAAGTTTTGGGATTACCTCTGACAGGCGCACCATGTCAAAGTACTGTCATAGGTAGAGAAGAGTCTCCCGAGGCCGCCAAGCATTGGAATATCTACTACTTCAAGGGAGTCAATCATTTCATTAAATTCTCTCATTCCCTTGTCTTTTTTGGAGCAACCTTTTCTTTCAAATATGGTTTTGATTTCGTTAAAATTCCCCCCTTAAGCACCAGGCATTTGGAAATATCGATTTTAATGCAACTAGAGTGTCCTACACATTTTTTCTACCTTCTATTTGATTTGGGCCATAAACATTGACAATAACACACTCAAAATTGTTAAAGAGTACACCTGATACGAGGATAAAATTTCTATTATAGCAGCAACTGTCAAGTTTGAATACCTCAAGATTCCAAATGCACATTAGTCCCCCAGCAGCACCATCAGAGTCTACTGATGTAAAACCCATATTTTCACCAACCCAAAGTGATCTTGCAAGATCTTCATTAGTTGTAGATCTATTAGTCTCTTGCAATAATACCATATTAACTTTTGTCTCAGAGAACAATTTTTTTATCTGTCTTATCTTCTCTTATTAACCCAACCTCTTGACATTTCAAGATAAAAGCTTCATAATCCAAAGATTGTAACTCCTAAACCACCTGAAGGTGTTAAATTAACTATCAATGCCCTCATTGGCCATCAAATAATCCTTGTCCTTTGCATCCAATTCCACTAGTTTACTAATTACTTCCTCTTTCTTGCCTTTATACTCATCGGTTACTGTTCATCCGGTGGAGCACTATTCATCTACTGGAAATTATTTTGTTTGCTGTTGACTGCTCTATTTCACTCGGGAAAACTTATTTTGCGAGAGCACTATTCATCCAGTAGAATACTATTCATCGATGCTCGGACATTTTTTCATCCACGGTCACTATTCATCGCCAGAGATACTATTTATCATTAGGGTTACTATTCACTGTTGGAGGATACTATTCACCATAGACCACTATTCATCTGGCCAGGTCACATTTTTAACAAATTAGGTAGTTTTAACCGACCATTTAAAGTAGTAAATTACAATAGTTTATTTAGGCAGTGTGGTACCGACCATTCAAAACGGTAAATTACAACAATTTATGTACAATACTAGATATCACATATTTAAAACAATAAAGAAAATACAAAAAAATAAATAAGATTGCAAAAATTCACCTTTGGAGGAACTGATGGATTTTTTAATTTATCAAACTTTCTTCTTTACACTATCATGATTATAGAGTATGCTTCAGAATCTCAGCAAGAAGTTTTGAGTTTTAGCTGTAGTGGAATTTTCGGTGGTATATAGTAGTGGAATATCAGTGAAGAGTAAGAGGTTTATATCTCACTTTGTATTTTCTCTCAATTTTGACAAAATAAACTTTCTTTTGATCAAAACCAAGACCTCCCCTTATATCTCTAATAGTCTTCTATATATAGGCCAAGAGCTAAGACCACTTCATTTTTGAAGAGCCAGTTTTGAAAAGCCAACACCTCTTCCTTTTTTTTTATTTAAAAAAAAAAAAGAGCACCAATTTTGAAGAGTCAAAACCCATTCAATTTTTGAAAAGCCAATTTTGAAGATTCAAGACCCATTTCTTTTTTTGAAGAGCCAGTTTTTCCAAAATTGCTAAATTTTTCAGACAAGAAAAATTCAGAAAAATATTTTTGAATAGTTCTAGATTAATTTGGCCAAAACGGGTGTAAGGTTGGAATTAAAGCTTAAATTTGACTTTTCTGCTACGAAATTCATAAAATAGCATATTCTAATTTTCATCATCGGGTGATCAAAAGAAAGCACCCAAGTCTTAATGCCAGTCAAAATGGGGTGTTTATAGCTTGCACCTATTCATGGTGCTTTCCACTCCCACTCGACCCCTCTACCCCACATTTATCCTTAGGGTTAGCCACAATCTGACTCAATAATTTTCCTACCTCTCTCCTATTCATGTTATTAGTCATTTGCCTTAATTAGGCCTCTAGCTTGGCAATGGAGTGAGTATGAGAGTGAACTACTGGTGCTAACCCCTTAAGGTCTGAAAGAATTTCCAACATCTAAGTCTTGAAGGCGAAGTTGCCTTGAGGAATGGAAGAGAGTTGTGGTTGTCAATAAGGTTGTGGTGGGCCGTATGAAGATTGATTGGCAAAATTATTAAAATTCTACCTTGGTGGAGAGGATTATAATAAGTGCCTTGTGAAGGAGTTCTTCATAAAAAATTAGGGTGATTTCTCTGGAAATTGTGATGTCGAATGGCACTCACTCAAGTCATGTGTAGGGCTCGTGTAAATAACACATGCCTTATGAAATTGAGGTTGAACTTGTTGTGTAGAGGCATGTCCGAAGGTTAACAATTGGTCCATTTTGCGAGACAATGCCTTTACGTGTTGGGCTAACTCGAGATTGTGCCCTCCCTCATAAATGCCCCATCTTTTAAGGCTCTAACTACAAGTTGACGAACTTGCCAAGCTGAGGAGGCATGGTAAAGGGAATTATCACTTAGGTTTTCAAATAATTGCAATGCCTCAGTGTCACTCTTTGACATAAATGTCCTACCACAAGATGAATCCACCATTTGGTGGTGAGGCTCAGTTAATCCATAGTAAAAAGTCTAGACAAGTTGCCAATTAGGCACTTGGTAGTGAGGACACTGTTGGAGAAGACACAAAGTCTCTCCCATGTTTCATGAAATTTCTTGCCATCAATTTGAGCAAAATTGGTGATGGCTTGCCTAAGTTGGTCGGTTTTACCAATGGAAAAGTACTTCTCCAAAAAATTTTGCTGTAATTGGTCCCATGTTGTGATAGAATTAGCAGGTAGGGAGTCCAACCAGTGTTTGGCTTTGTCCTTCAATGAAAATGGGAACAGCCTCAACATTAGGGCCTCAAAGGTGAAATTCTAATCTTCACTATAGAGTAAATTTCTAGAAATTCATGCAGATGTTTATAAAGGTCATCATGAGCCAGTCCATGGAATGTTAGGATGTCACGCCCCTGAAATAATTACACATTACAACTCTGAACAACTACTACAAGTGATATAGGTAGAATAAGAAGCTTTCATTAATAGGAATTGATATACAAAAGGTGGCGCATGCAGTGTACATTGATGAACAGTTCATCCTAAATCAACAGCATGTGTTACAAACGGTAATAAAGAATGAATGCAAAATAGGTATTTATATGTCCTGAAGCCTTACATCTTTCCAAGACTTTGCTTAGTTACAACAAAATGAGTCAGAATCTCAATACATATAAAGCCCTAGCCTTAAAAAGAAAGTAAATACAAAATGAACAAAAGTGAGCTTTAGCTCCACTGTCCTCCCAGGCTAAGTCCTTGGCGGAGGCATATCACCAGTACCTGAAATGGTTTTTCCCAAGTAGGGTCAGCCAAAACCCAGTAAAGACAATCTAACACAATATATGAACTTTAAACAAGTCATAAACATGATGCACATGACCAATGCCCAAAGATAAAATCATTTACAACTCTTTTTCCAAAACCATATTATGCCAAGTATTATGTCCCGATCCATTTTATATCAATTTGTTTCATGTCATTTCATATCTCCTCAATTCATGAGTCATATCCATTATTATCCAGACAACCCAATTGAGACTACAACTCAGTGGTTTTCTTACCACACAACCATTACACACAAACACTTTAACTTGCCATTTTACGGAAATTTCGTCCGCGGGATCAACACCCATGTATACACGCGGTTTTCGGGACTTGCACCCAGGAGACACAAGCCAACTTAATTTAATGAAGTCCATCTCCTTTCTTCTTCTAACATGGAGTACATCCCATTTCTCCTCCAAACATCATACATATACAATGTATTAAAACACAGTCATATTCAATGGCAACCAATAAGGAATTAGTTTCAATTTACCTAATCCTTATGCAATTTCTACAATAATCATAGCTATCCTCCACCGATAACCCAAAACAGATATTTCTAAACAAATATACAATCTTCTCAACAGATAAATTATTCAAATTTCCATAGGTAAGGGATAATGCGTATCCAATTACACAATTCATATAAATGTCTATCCAACTTCATATTTATTTAACAATTTCCATTATTTATACAAAATAATGATTCAAGGCATTTTAGGGCAAAACTCTCATTTTTCCCAATCTTATCCCAAACCTCAAAAATCAACCATTTTAACATAACACACTACCATATTCATTCCCATAACCATTTCCAGGACATCCATTTGAAAACCCCTCTTTGGAACTTAAACCCCAAATCGTAGGTTTGTTAAAATCACCTCAAAGCCCAATGTTCCTCACACAACAAGAAATGACCAAGTTAAAACTCATAGAGAGTGTAGAAAGTCCCTACCTCAATTTTAGATGACCAAAGCAACAATGGAGGAACTTCAAAGATGCCGAAACCGACTTTTACTTCGATCAAAATGGAGCTCTTAAGACGCTCTAGCTTTTTAACAAAGGCACACAGATAAAGAAACCAACGAGTCTAAGTGAAAATATATAGATAATGTAGGTTTTAGAGAGAAAGGCTCTAGATCTAGGGTTTTTGAAAAATAGAAAGAGAGAGGGAAGTGAAAAAGTGATGTAAAATGACCTCATTGCGAACTAATATACATGCAGTCCGCTCAAGCACAAGAGTTGACGCTCAAGGGTTAGACATAATAAGTTATTCCGCTCGAGCGCAGAATACACACATCCAGTAGTTTTGCAGACAGGAGAACATCGCTCGAGTGCAAGAATGGCTGCTCAAGCTGAGCCTGCTCAAGTGTGGAAAGAACCGCTCAAGCGTAGAATACATTCTTCTAGTATTTTTGCAAACTTGCAAAAATACTGAGAGTTCCAAAGCCTGCTCAAGCGAAAGAAGTGCCACTCAAGTGGAAGGGCAAAAATCTGGGCAACACAGGTTTGAAAACTAAGCAACTAACATGTTCCAAACATACTCCAACCAACTCAATAGCCAAACACAAGTAAGAATAAAGGGGAAAGATATGAACAACATCTGGAAACCATAAAACCCGAGTTCGGAATATCAAATGGGTCGGGTCAAACGGAAATTTCGTCCCCGAAATTTCAAATCAAGTTTTATAGTTATGTCTAAACCAAACACAATAACGTTAGATAATCAATTCCAATACTATGATCCATTCTCTAGTCATCCATTTTCATCAACTTGATACATAAGTTCCAATATTGAAACACATTTCCCAAAACATTTATGATGTTTAGATTAAATTCATGCTTCCAAAACATATATAACATATACAATGTTCCTATATATCCAAAACATATACAATGTTTTTATATTTCATTAACATAAAAAACTTCCATTACAAGCTCAAACATCAACAAATAAGTCCGGATATTTCTCACGGACTTCAAACTCGCGTTCCCAACTTGGTTCCTCAACCCCGTGATGTTTCCACAACACTTTAACCAAGGGAATTGTCTTGCCTCACAAGACTTGGTCCCGTGTATCCAAGACTCTCATTGGTCTCTCCTCATACAAGACATCCTCATCTACCTCTAAGTCGGTCCAATCCAAGATGTGCGATGGATCCGGCTCATACTTCCGAAGCATGCTAATATGAAACACATCATGAACCCCGGAAAGTTGTGGCAGCAAGGCCAAACGATAAGCTACCTCGCCAATCTACTCAAGGATCTCAAAAGGCCCAATGAATTGAGGGGACAATTCCTACTCTTTCCAAACCTCATCAAACCCCTCTTAGGTGATATCTTCAAAAAGACATGATCTCCCACCTCAAAAGACAAGGGTCTCCTCCTACGCTCAGCATAACTCTTCTAGCGACTATGGGCTGTAGCCAACCTCTTACGGATAAGTGTAACCTTCTCCGTCATTTCTCGGACTAATTTCGGGCCCAACATTGGTGCATCACCTATCACAAACCAACACACAAAAGATCTACATGGTCAAGCATACAAGGCCTCAAATGGTGCCATGCCAATGCTCAATTGGAAGCTATTATTATAGGCAAACTCCACTAAGGGCAAGTGCCTCTCCCACGAACCCTCAAAGTCAAGAATACAACCCCGAAGCATATCCTCTAAAATCTAAATGATGCATTCTGACTGCCCATCAATCTGAAGATGATATGCTGTGCTAAAGGTCAATTTCGTGCCCAACGCACTCTATAGGCTCTGCCACAAGCGAGCTATGAAACGCGGATCTCTATTCGAAACAATCGTCACTGGGACCCCGTGTAACCTTACTATGTCCCTAATGTAAAGGTCGACAAGATGATCTATCGAGTCACTCACACGCATAGGAATAAAGTGTGTTGACTTCGTCAACCAGTCAACCGCCACCCAAATGGCATCACTACCCATTGAGTCCTCGGAAGGCCCACAACGAAATCCATCGTGATATACTCCCACTTCCACTCAGCTACACGCAAGGATTGTAACAAACCCGCTGGCCTCTGATGTTCGGTCTTCACTTGTTGACAAGTAGGGCACCTCAACACAAACACAGCTACATCCTTCTTCATACCTCTCAACCAAAACTGGCAACTGAGATTGTGATACATCTTTGTGCCTCTCGGATGCACCACAAGGTGTGAATGGTGAAACTCTCGGAGTACTTCCTCTCGGAAAGACTCCGACACAAACAAACGGTCATGGTATCTCACACTCAAGTCGGGATACACATTCAAGCCTTTCTCTACCTTCCCACTAGAGATCTTCTCCTAGAGGGATTCTACCTCAAGATCACCCTTCTGTGCTTCTATCACTTGGTTCACAAGTGTAGGTTGTGTGACTACAGAACAAGCTCAACGGACTCGCTAAGATGCAAGTCAAACTCTCCAATAGCGCCCAACATCTCCCATTTCTAGATGACAATACAAGCTATGCTGCTAATAGATTTCCTACTTAATGTATCAGCCATAACATTTGCCTTCCTCGGATGATAGTGTAAGTGTAACTCAAAGTCATAGTCCTCTATGAATTCCATACACCTCCTCTACCTTGCATTCAAGTCTTTCTATGTAAACAGATATTTCAGACTCTTATGATCAGAAAACACCTCAAACTTCTCCCCATACAAATAATACTTCCAAATCTTCAAGGCGAAGATCACCGCCGCTAACTCTAGGTCATGAGTAGGGTAGTTCCTCTCATGTGTTTTCAACTACCGTGAGTTGTAGGCTACTACCTTTCCATCTTGCATCAATACACAACCCAAACCTTCCCATGAGGCATCACAATACACCGAATAGCCTAAATCTCTCTCTGAAATAATCAATACTAGAGTAGTGGTAAGTCTAACCTTAAGCTCTTGAAAATAATTCTCACAAGTTTCATTCCACACAAACTTAACTCCCTTCCTCGTCAATCTAGTCAATGGTAAGGCTAATCTAGAGAAATCCTTCACAAACCGACGGTAATACCCGGTTAATCCCAAGAAACTACGGATCTCAAAAGCATTCTTAGGTTGTTCCCAATCTTGCACTGCCTCTATCTTGGATGAATCTATGGTCACCCCTTCTTCGAATACCACATGGCCTAAGAACTTAACTTCCCTCAGCCATAATTCACATTTCCCAAACATAGCATACAACCTATTAGCTCTAAGTAGCTCAAGTACTACCCGTAAGTGCTCCTCGTAGACACCCCATTTTTGACCATCCTTAAGACTTGGACGTCATCGTTTGAACACTCGATGATCATCCATGCTTGTGTTCGTTTTGAGTTCTCGAAGGTCTCGGCTGCGCGTCTTGCTTTAGGATCTCTCAACTTATCTGTTTTATGCTTGGTTGTGGACCAAGGACTTGTGGTTTTGCTTCTGAGGGAAGAGGGTGGCTTGTTGGCCATCCCTACAACCCATCGGCCAAGGCCTTGTGCCATCGGCCTTGTTTTCTTGCCATCGGCCGTAAGTGTTGGCTGATTGGCACTCTTTTTGGTCGATCGGCACTCCTTTTGGTTGATCAGCCATAATTCTTGGCCGAGACCTTTCCATCTGCTTTTGCAGATATTTTTGTGCCAGTTGTGCCAGCTGGTGAGCACAATTCTCATCCTCCATACACGTGTATGGAGGGATTGAATCAAGACTCAAGCTTGTTCAACAAGCTTGAGAATTGATTTTCTATAAGAAGGGAGACCCCTCTCCCTTTCCAAAGGTTCTAAAAAGTTGATATACAAAACATATATCACACTCTCTCTATATTTCCTCTCTCTCTCTCTCCATATTTACCCTAGTTTGTGCTCAAAAGTGTATTTTCTTCATACTTTTGCACTAAAGCACCTACTAGAACACCATCCTTTTGTTGTTGAGGTATTGAGGAGTTGGTGTTAGTGTTTTTGGACTGGTTTTGGTCAGAGAAGAGTGCTGGAGTTGTGTTCTTGAAGGTGTTCTTCAAGAGTGAGTCAACTAGCCTTTAAACCCTTGTTTTGGCTTAAGCTTTTGGACCTATTTTCATGCTGATTTAAGCTTAACTTTCTACTATAAAAAGTTCTGATTTTTCATGCTTGTAATGTTTGTTTAAGGTCACTTTTGTGTTGGGGGTATTCTACCCCCTCTTAGGCCTTGTTTGGCCTTGTTTTGTGCATTCCTTTTTAAGCTATTGGGACCACCTTGTTTTGGCCTTCTCACCATTGAAACTCAGAGGATTTTCAATGGTGGAAAAGTGGTTTTGAGGTCCCAAATAGGAGAGGGTCATCCCCTCTCCTTGTGTCTCATATGCTTATATTGATGGCTCATAAAAGTAACATGTTTGTTAAGCTTGTTTTGGCTCCATCTTAGCATGTATTAGACCTTATTTCAGCATGTTATACCTCTGTCTAAGGTTGGTTTGATAGCCTCTTACATGCATCATACACTTGTAGTGTAATCCTCTCTATTGCCTTACCATGCATCTTGTGTTTAGATCATCATTCTTGCATGTTTTCGCTCAACTCAAAGAAGCTTTCCCTCATGTTTTACCATGCTTGAGCTCTGTTTGATGTTGTTTTGGTCATGCATGCCATGCTTTGTATAGCCATAGTGCATTCTAGCTTGTTAGCTTTGAGTGTCCAAGTCGCTAGCATGCATTGCTTGGACCATTTTCATGATTTGGCATCATTTTATATGTGATTTTAGTCCATGTAGTGTGGTCATACACTTGTGCTTGTCACTCTTTTAATGCCTAGGAGGTTTGGCTCTTTATGCCTCAAGAATGGATCATTGTGTATGCCTCTATGCTTAGGCCTTTGGGCCACTATTTCAGTGTATCTTTGGTCTTGTTTTACCATAATATAGCTCTGATTTTTGTTGTTGAAGTCATGCCATGTTTGGTTTTGTTGAGTGTAGTGCAACCCCCTTGTTAACCTTGCATGCTTCATGCTTTTGGTCTTTTGTTCTAGCTTGTGTTGGCTAGGTTCAAGCATGTTTTTTGGTCTTATCTTGACCTGCCTTGGGACTGTTTTGGTTGCCCTTGGCCCTTTGGGGCTTGCTTTGTATGGCCATGGTGTAAATCCCTTTGTTAGCCTTAAGCTTTGAGCCTCATGCATGCTATCCTTGTGTTATGTGTGTGATTTGGCATCATTCCTGACATCATTTCAGAGCATGTAGTGCTGTCACACTTGCATGCTTTTCACTCCTTAAGTGCTCTTGAGAGTTGTGTTCTTATGATTAATTGATAGGCCAATTGGCATGCATGCTTGTTTAGCTTTTCATGACATCATTTCATCATTTTGGCCACTGTTTTTGGCATAGCTAAGGTCTGTCCATCTTCGGTTTAAGTCCATTGTGTATGTGGTTTGCATGTTGTTGCATGCTTATTATATTGCATGTTGTTGCATACTTGTTACATGGCCTCATATTTGCATGCTTGTGTTGCTTTGTTAAGTTAATCATGCATGCATTACATTGTGTTCAATATGTTTGCTTCGCATTGTTGTTTGGATTAAGTGTTAATCCGAGCACGACGAATAGTCGTTGACCCTCTTGATCAAACATGATAGAGGCCAAGGCATTTATGTGTTTTTGTGCATTCATGTGACATTGATTTGTGCAACTTGGCCTCTTTGGCCATCATGCATTAGAATGCATGATTGATGGCTCGAGAGTCGAGCACTACACTCATTTGAGCTTCAAACATGATAAGGTGTGTGGTTGCACAAACATTTTCTTGCAAATGTATTGTCATGCCTCTGTTTGTACTCTGCTGCAGCAAAAGGAGTAGTTTGCAGGAAAAGATGGCCGATCGGCTATCTAGTGTGCCGATCGACTAGAAACGTTTGGCTGATAGACTCATAAGTGGTCGATGACTCTTATCCACTGGCCGATGGACACCCCATTTGGCCGATGACCTCTCAGAATATCCATGAGGTAGGTCAGATGCATCATAGAAGTTGGCATAATTTTCAGAAGTGCAAAACAGTGCGAACAGAGGCAACATGAGGCATGGCAACGGATTTTCGAGCGAAATCGACCGAGCATGCATATGTCCCTCTTCTCAAGGTCGTTTTAACTACTGTGTATAGTTAGTTAATTTGTAATTAATTAGTTAATGTGTTAGCTAATTCAATTCATCGTTGTAAATTCTTAATTAGCTTAGTGTTAGCTAATTTCCAATTTGGTTATGTAATAATTAGTCTAATTAGATTATTAGATTAGTTGTTTAGCTTAGCATAGCTAGCTTGTATTATTCATTCGGACCCTCCATCGAGAGGGCAAATGCTGTAATAAGTGTGCGTGAGTGTGTGAATGTCTTCCAACCCCACGTCTTTCTCCCTTTTACTTAACCGTTTACGATGGTTAGTTCTTGGTCATGTTTCATTTAACATACCTATGCTCACATGTTTGCATCCATTCATCTGTATTGCATGCACCGGGCTCGACGCATCATACTAACTGCATTGTGTTTCAATTCCTATTTGAATACATGATTATCAAGTTGCATCTCATATGCCATCTTAGAATAGCTGAGCCTATTTCTAGTTGCATTTTGCATGTGTTGCATTACTCATCTTAACATGAACTAGGATCATGCATGATTTCTAACTAGTTCTCTGTTTTGGCTCGGAGTACACTGTGAGTGTTTATGCTTTAGCATCTTGCATGAGTGTGAGTGTTGCCATGATAGCATGCTTGCCATGAGGCTAACTGCTTAAGTGTTTAACTGCCTGAATGCCTGTGGGTGAAGGTTGGATTGCTTGAATTGGAACAATTCATTGAAATCCCCGATTTAGCATACTTGCGAGTAGCAAACTTCAAACCATTTTTGAAACAAATGAACATGCAATGTTTGTTCCAACTTAGGCGATCTAGTCTATACTTGTATGCTGTACGCATCACATAGTAATTCTAGCTAATAAACCGGAATAAGAACACATGTGTTTTCAAAACAAAATATCATGCTTAGTAAAGGCCGATCTTTTGATCAGGCAAGCGGGGGTGCTCATTGCATGACCTTTCCCTCTCGTACCCAAGTTCCCGAGTTGAGGCAACTTTGGTGATGATGGACACGTGGTCTTAGGCACGAGTTAGGGTTTCCTAAATTTTTCAAAATAAAACATTTAGGTGGCGACTCTATATCTGGCAAAGCAGTCCATGTTTGGCACTTCTTTATAAAAATCAGTTTTCCAAAATGATTTGCCGGATTTGGACTCTTTGGTGATTCATCGGTCTTGCATTGCACTTTGCGAGATTAGATTCAAAACCGTCATATTGAGTCCGAATTGTAGTAGCTAATGAACAAAACAGATTTTCACGCCTTCGCGCGTAGAGCCGGGACATTCGGGCACATCTACACCAGTGTTCCTCTTCAGAAGGTGAGTAAATCAAGACGCCGTCCACAAAAACGACCAAAAACCGGTCTAGAAATTCACGGAAGATCCAGTTCATCAAGTCCATAACCACAGCTAGTGCATTGGTTAGCCCAAGGGCATCACTAGAAACTCATAATGGCCATACCGCTTACAGAGTACTGTCTTTGGGATATTCTCCTCCCTCACTCTCAAATGGTGATAACTTGATCTCAAGTCTATCATAGAGAAGCAACAAGACCCCTTCAACTGATCAAACAAATCATCTATATAGGGCATTGGGTACTTGTTCTTAACAGTTACCCGGTTCAACTTCCGGTAATCTATACAAAGTCACAACGCACCATTTTTCTTTTTGGCAAAAAGAGTCGGTGCTCCCCAAGGTGAAGTACTTGGGAAAATGAACCCTTATCTAATAATTTCTGGAGTTGAATCTTCAACTCACTCAACTCGGCAGGTGCAAATCGATACGGTGCCATAGAAATCAATGCCATGCTAGGCGCTAAGTCAATAAAGAACTCGATCTCTTGGTGAGGTGGTAAACTAGTAAGATCCTCTGGAAAAACATCCGGGTATTCACAAACTACCATTGGCAACTCAACTCGGGCTTCATCACACTCAATACTCAAGAAGTTAGCAAGAAGGCAACTAAGTTCACTTCTACTACACGAGTCACATACCGGTGATAAGATTCTATCCACCCGGTCCCCTAAGAAGTAAAAGCAATCACCACTCAAGGTACATACAATAACCCTCTGACGGTAGCAATCTATAACAGACTGATATGAAGACAACCAATCCATACCCAATATAACGTCAAAGCTAGACATATCAATCAATACAAATGCAAATAGAAGTCGGCGACCGGCAACCTCTATGTCACAATCCTAACACCTCTATTTCAAAATAATCTCACCACCAATAGATGACTCTACACAAATAGGAGATGCTAACTGAGCCAACTCTAACCCCAAAACCGATGCAAATGCAGATGAGATAAATGAATGGGATACACCTGTATCAATCAACACATTAGTAACTGAGTTGCAAAACAAGAAGGTACCTTTCACCACCGAAGGTGCTGGTACTAGATCTGGCATGGTAACAGTATACACATGCCTTGTAGGTCTCTTCTTAACCTACTCACTCAACCTACTCATCCCTCGGAGCATAAGCCTAATGCACTAACTGACTGACTCGAAAGGGCTTCTTGATTGGCCCTTGAGGCCTGTGCTGACTGTGTCTGCTAGTGGCTCTATGTCTATCTCGACCCAGACGCACCGGGTGTACCGCCTAACTATGGGCAAAACCTCGTCATGTGCCCCGCCTGCCTGCACTGTTAACAAGTGAGTGGTTGTCCTCTTCCCTAACTCTCATCCTCTCTACGGGCAAGCTAAAGACTTGTGACCCAACTGGCCATACTTGTAACAAGTGAAATCTCCCTAACCACCTCTCCTAGAACCTGAACTCGATACTAGAAAAGTGGACCTTGATTGAGCTCCCTGAGATGGCTGTGGGTTAGAACCCCTCTGCCTCTTGTTGTCCCCCTGAACATCCTAACTCCACCTAGAGCCCCTCATCCTCTCTTCCTCTATCTGCATCATGGTCTCAAGATAAGCCACCAACTCCACAAGTTGCCCGTAATCTCTAATCATCGAATCGGCTACCTTGAATAGAAGCCCGGTCCTCAACCTTTTCTCAAACTCTAAGCAATGGCGCTCCTCTGTCGCAACTAACTCTGGCGCAAACCTAAAGAGGCTCGTAAAGGCTGCCTCAAACTCGACCACCAGTGTGTTCAACTGCTTTAGCTAAGAAACTGATCCCTAAACTTCTCCTTAATGGTAAGAAGCAAGAACTTGTCTTGGAAGGCACTGATAAAAGCCTCCCAAGTAGCTCCAATACGCCCACGCGCATACTTCCACTACTATCCCACATCTCCCTTTAATTGGAAGGATGCCAATGTCACTTTTAGCCCGTCGTCCTCGATGCCAAGCATCTTAAACATCTTCACTATTTGCTCTAGCCACTCATTTGCCTTCAGTGGCTCCTTGGGATCACCCAAAAACTCATTCGGATTTGACCGAAAAACTTTCGCTTCAGAAAAGATGGCCCTGTCTCAGCTACTTAGGCCTAGACTTGATTCTCAGCCCTGAGAATTTCCATAGATTCCCTCAATGCTCAGGCCGTTTCACGGGCTAAGGCGCCCATGGCCTGCTGACCAATTGTCTCTGCTACATTGGCTTGACCAATCTGTTCTTCCTATGCTGGAATTTAGTCCAGCAGAGGCACCTCATGCCTCCCAGGCCTACCACGCCTACCACCACCACGTCCATGTCCTAACATCCTAATAAAGGTAACAAAAGAGATTACCACATTTACAAATGTGTCGAAGCTAACTCACTCGCGTCCTAATGCGGTGGACAACAATAATTCACTCCACATAAGCACATAGTCACATAAATACATACGAATTTCATTTCTGGATAATGACCGTCCCGTAGCATTGTCAAAGTTCCGATTAGAAGCAGTAGTGATCAAGTGCTCTTCTAATAGGACTTTTGGAAACCCTTGGACTCAATCAATATCCTAGAAATTAAATCTCATACCCATATAATCACATAAACATGTTATCATCTAAGCACACATCGTTCATTCTAAAGTCTCTATGAAGCGAAACAAACCCATTGTGGTACTAACCACTTCCCACGTACTCAAAGTATTCAAACCCGATACGTTCTGATACCAAGTTGTCACGCGCCCAAAATAATTACACATTACAACTCTAAACGACTACTACAAGTGATATAGGTATAATAAGAAGCTTTCATTAATAGGAATTGATATACAAAAGGTGACACATGCAGTGTACATTCATGAACAGTTCATCGTGAATCTACAGCATGTGTTACAAATGGTAATAAAGAATGAAAGATAAAAAGGTATTTATATGCCCTAAAGGCTTACATCTTTCCAAGATTTTGCTTGGTTACAACAAAATAAATCAAAAGCTCAATACACACAAAGGCCTAGGCTTGAAAAGAAAGTAAATACAAAATGAACAAAAGTGAGCTTCAGCTCCATAGTCTTCCCAGGCTAAGTCCTTAGCGGACGCATATCACCAGCACCTGAAATGGTTTTTCCCAAGTAGGGTAAGCCAAAGCCCAATAAAGACAATCTAACATAATATATGAACTTTAAACAAGTCATAAACATGATGCACATGACCAATGCCCAAAAATAAAATCATTTACAACTCTTTTTCCAAAACCATATTATGCCAAGTATTATGTCCCAATCCATTTTATATCAATTCATTTCATGTCATTTTATATCTTCTCAATTCATAAGTCACATCCATTGTTATCCAAACAACCCAACTGAGATTACAACTCAATGGTTTTCTTACCACACAACCATTACACACAAACACTTCAAATTGCCATTTTATGAAAATTTTATCCGCGGGATCGTACCCATGTATACGTGTGGTTTTCGGGACTTGCACCCAGGACACACAGGCTAACTTAATTTAATGAAGTCCATTCCTTTTCTCCTCCCAACATGGAGTATATCCCCATTCTCCTCCAAACATCATACATATACAATGTATTAAAACATAGTCATATTCAATGACAACCAGTAAGGAATTAGTTTTAATTTACCAAATCCTCATGCAATTTCTACAACAATCGTAGCTATCCTCTACCGATAGCCCAAAATAGATATTTCTAAACAGATATACAATCTTCTCAACAAATAAATTATTCAAATTTTCATAGGTGAGAGATAACGTGTATCCAATTACACCATTCATATAAATGTCTATCCAACTTCACATTCCTCGTACAATTTCCATTATTTATACAAAATAATTAGTCAAGGCATTTTAGGAAAAAACTCCCATTCTTTCCAATCTCATCCCAAACCACAAAAATCAACCATTTTAACATAACCTACAGTCATATTCATTCCCATAACCATTTCCAAGGCATCCATTTGAAAAACCCTCTTTGGAACTTAAACCCCAAACCCTAGGTTTGTTAAAATCACCTCAAAACCCAATGTTCCTCACACAACAAGAAATGACCAAGGTAAAACTCATAGAGAGTGTAGAAAGTCCCTACCTCAAGCTTAGAAGACCAAAGCAACAATGGAAGAACTTTAAAGAAGCTGAAACCAACTTCTACTCGGATCAAAACGGAGCTTTTGAGACGCTCTACCTTTTTAATAAAGGCACACGGGTAGAGAAACCAACAGATCTAGGTGAGAATGTAGGTTTTAGAGAGAAAGGCTCTAGATCTAGGATTTTTGAAAAGTAGAGAGGGAGTGAGAGAAGTGAAAAAGTGATATAAAATGACCTCATTGCGAACTGATATATGTGCAGTCTGCTCGAAGAGTTGACACTCGAGCGTCAGACACAATTCGTTGTTCCACTTGAGCGCAAGAAATGAATGCTCGAGCGTAGAATACACACATCCAATAGTTTTGCAGATAGAAGAACATCACTCGAACACAAGAAGCACCGCTCGAGCGGAAGGGCAAAAATCTAGATGACACAGGTTTGAAAACTAAGCAACCAACCTGTTCCAAGCATACTCCAACCAACTCAATAGCCAAACACAAGTAAGAATAAATGGGAAAAGATATGAACAACATTTGGAAACCATAAAACCTGAATCCGGAATATCAAATGGGTCGGGTCAAAACCGGAATCGCTATATGGGAGCATTTGGATGGTGCTGGACTTAATCTCAAAATGAGAAGTGGTGGTGTCTGGTGACTGAATGCATGATGGTGAAGTATATGCAGTGGGTGTGAAATAATCCTTAAAGGTCTGATTGGGCCTATTCGGGAGAGGATTCTGTTCTACCATCTCTAATGATTCTAAGTATAGATATGGATATTCAAGCCTAAGAACACGAGAAGAGGCTCTAAGGTTTCTAAGAGTCCTTTCTAGTTCAAGGTCTAAACTCCACAGCTCAGGGCAACAAGAACAGCTCCCCATGCATACACCGCTCACACACACACACACTAAGTTCAAACTCTTGTGTGCTAAGTTACAAAAACAAAATACCAAAGAAGGAAAAACTCACAACGGTTTAACGAAAGAGCTTTTGTCACGCCCCACTTTTTATTACTCGGAGTCATTACCAAATTCTTTAACTTAATCCAATTTTAGAGATAACATGCGGAAATAAACTCATACATTCAATCCGTAGAAATGATTAACAATACTCTCATTCGTATGCAAAGTAAACATTACATGAACTAACTTAATAAAAATCCACTAGATTTCAGTGGCTAGAAGGCCAAACAAATCATGCAATTGGGGCTTAGGTGTAAGGCTCAAAACAAGGGATAATCAAGCATATAAGGAAGCATGTGGCCTCAAATAAAATAATTCCCTTAATAAAACATGAAGATGATGTCAAAACAAGCCTTTTTCCAGTTTATAACAAGTCTAAAAAATGAACAAAAATAGGGCTAATCTATCATGCAAAAATGGCCCTAAAAGAGAGAATAGAGACAAGGGACAGCAGCTGGCCCCAAACAGTGAAGAGCCCTTCAACAAAGTTTAAGAGGGGCTCGAAATGAAGCACTTTACATTTTACATCAAGTCTCGAAAATGAACAAAAGTGAGGCTAAATCAGCATGCAAGAAAAAGGCCTAAAAGAGGGATAAAGAGGCAAGTGGTAGCAGCTGACCTCAAACAGAGGAGAACCCTTCAACAAAGTTTAAGAGGGGCTCAAAATAAGACATTTCACAATTTATGACCAAGTCTAAAACAGGTCACAAATAAGCCTAAAACATCATGCAAAAATAGGCCTAAAAGAGAGTTTAAACACAAAGGGGGAGGAGGAGACCTCAAACAGCAAGAGCTCCTTGATCAAACATGAAAAGGAGCTCAGAATATGACTATTTACAGTTCATGTCGGAGCCCAAAAATGTAAGCAACAAAAGCTAAGATTGCATGCAAAATAGAGCAAAAAGAGAGAGAAATGAGGCTCACCCTTGTAGTCCAAACTTCCAGCAGCTTTTGGTCCGAGAAATTGTGTTCCTAAGCTCTGAAAAACAGCCTCATGTTGCTGGAATGGAGTATGGAGGTTGTAGGCTATGAGTGGTAGTGTAAAGGGGGGGAGAACCTTAGGGTTTGAAGGGTTTGGAAGAGAGAGATAGGGAGAGAGCTGAGAATTTTAGAGAGAGAGGAATTTTTTCTCCAAGTTGTATCTCTCCTTTTTTTTCTCTTTTTCTTTCTTGTAAGAGAGCTTGATTGATATAGAAATATATCAATCTGCAGCTCCTCAGAACTCCCACGTCTAGACATGGGCTGGGGTATGGCCTAGAATGACAGCTGCCAGCTGTCTACAGAGATATCTGTTGAAAACCACACTTGGCCGGCCGGCTATCAAAGTGGTTGACCGGCAATCAAATTAGCCGGCCGGCCATCACATTTGGCCGATTGAAAATCAAGGTGGCCGGTGGGCAGGAGGCTTGGTCGACGGGCTACCCCCTTCCCTCAGGAACACATCCACAAGCTCTTGGTGCAACCAAGCACAAAACAGAGAAGTTAAGAGATTCTAAGGCAAGGCACGCAGCCAAGACTTTTCGAAACTCAAAACAAACACAAGCATGGATAATCATCGCTGGTTCAAACGATGACGTCCAAGCCTTGAGGACGGTCAAAAATGGGGTGTCTACAGCGTCATGTGTCGATGGGGCTTCGAATCTAGAGGCTTTTTCGGCCCAAAGGAGTCATGCGTCGATGGGGCTCCAAATCTGGTGGTTTTTTCAGCCCAAGAGCGTCATGCGCTGATGGGGCTCCGAATCTGGAGACTATTTGGCCAATCGTGATATCCACGAAGGGCGCTCCGAATTCGAAGGCTTTATCCGCCCAAAAGCGTCATGTGCCGATGGGGCTCTGAATTCGGAGGCTTTTTTCAGCCCAAGAGCGTTGTGCACCGATGGGGCTCTAAATCCGGAGACTATTTTGCCAATCGTGATATCCATGAAGGACGCTTCGAATCCGAAGGCTTTATCGGCCTAAAGGCGTCATGCGCCGATGGAGCGCCGAATCCGGAGGCTTTATCGGCCCAAAGGCGTCATGCGCCGATGGGGCTCTGAATCTGGAGTATTTGGCCAATCGCGGTATCCACGAAGGGCGCTCCGAATCCGTAGGCTTAATCGGCCAATCGTGACATCCACGAAGGGCGCTCCGAATCTAGAGGCTTAATCGGCCAATCGTGATATCCACGAAGGGCGCTCTGAATTCGGAGACTTGTATGGGCCAATCGTGATATCCACAAAGGGCGCTCCGAATCCGGAGGCTTAATCGGCCAATCGTGATATCCACGAAGGGCGCTCCGAATCCGGAGGCTTAATCGGCCAATCGTGATATCCACGAAGGGCGCTCCGAATCCGGGGACTTGTTGTCACGACCCCAAACCGCCCCTAGTAGTTTGGTGTCGTGGTGGCCAGTAATCTAAGATTACCGGTGGCCAACTTACAAAGTTCACACACATACAGAGTATAGATACACGGGGCTCTCAAGTGCGGAAGCAAAATTTAGAATACGAGTGGTCCTTAAGAGCTGTGCATAAGTCAAATGAGATAGCAACCATTTACATATGGGTTATAACTTAATAACAAACAAGCAAAGTGCAAGATATATTTTTCGTATTAGCAAGGGCTCCACTAGCCGACATAAACAAATTGTACGAATTACAAGTCTAAGGGCACAGTCTGCCAGATTGCCGACATCTTCTTTACCGACATAACAGTCATACAAAAACATACATCTTGATCAAAAGGCTTCTCAGCCGACATGTTCGAAATATAAATATTACAAGTCGAGAAGCATGATTTTCAAGACTGCCTACATAAATGCAGGTTAAGCCGACATATTCAAAACCCAAAACAAGCTCCAGAAATCACATCTAGGCGTCACCGCCTTCTTGTTCATCACCTACATATATATAGAGAGGGTGAGTTTGGATACTCAGTGAATGGTATAAATAATAAAAGGGTTTGCATGAATAACAGCCGAAATCCTTTCAAAACAATACAAGACAAAACTCTATATATGACAAGGAATGGACCTCGTCCATCTTACAAAATCTTCAAAGTTTCATGGGATACTTACTAGCATCACATATTACAAATAATAACATTCCAGCAAACATATCCACGCGGTAAACCGTCCGTGGCAAAACAAGACAAAGCAAGAGAGGCATCTCAAACAAGGGTGCTACAAAAGTTTAGAGTCCTCTAGCACAAGCGACTTCCAAGGCAAGATGTGCTGCGAAAGTTTAGAGTCCTCCAGCACGAGGGACTTTCAAGACAAGATGTGCTGCGAAAGTTTAGAGTCCTCCAGCACAAGGGACTTTCCGAGAAGGTCATCAAAACAAGATCATGCTTGATATACAAAACAGGGACAATTACTCATGCTTAACAAATACTTTCAGAACAAAGCAAAGCAAAGTCTTTATCAAAGCGTACAACATAGCTTTATTAAAAATACCACTCACTTAGTTCTGCAAACGTCGGGGTTAAGGCAAGTCCAAGTCCTACAAATACATGGCAAAGCCTATTGAATCCACTACTCAAAACAAGTCTAGCATACATGCAAATGACTTCGGCATTCTTCAAAACTAAGTCAAATCAAATCAAAACAAAGTTTCTTATTTTGGAAGGTACGCTGGGTAACTACCAGGCCTAGGCCGAGGTCCCACACCTCCTTGCCGAGATGTGGCCTCGATGGCCACATTCAAAAGCGAAGTCGGGAAAAAACTGGGTTTCCCTCTTGACAACATGAAGAACATGAGCATGAAGAGCATGAAGAACATGAACACAAGGAAAATGAATGCAAAGATCAAAACTTGCTATAGCGAAAACTAAGAGTTCATGCTATGAATTCAAAAACGTGGACCTGGGTACCCATACACAAGGATCTTATCAGAACAAACACAAAAACATAAGCTTTAAAGCAAACTTTTGGATCAAACAAGGCTTTTCTTCCAAAAACACATGAAAACCGTTTTCTCTTTCTAAAACTGATTTTAAATCAATGCATGACGTGACGAACAAGTTCGATCGTGCAATGCAGCTAGATGATCAATAAGAACAACCAGAGTAGGTTAAGATTCTGACCTTAAAACTCGAATCTAACGGTTCAAGCTCCAATGATCAAGCTTGGAAGTCGCCTTCTCTAGCTCAAACTTCTCCTCCTTCTAACTAGAGCTTCTCTCTCTAAAAAAAAACAAGATTGATACAAAATGATATGCCTCACACGACAAACACTGACTTTAATCCCTCTGTCGGGACACGTGGCATCGGCTGATTCGCTCAACCCAAAAAGGTGACTGACTTGACAAGACAAGACCAAGACAAAGCGTACTCAGCAAGCTAGGCGGCACGAACACACCGGCAAGTAACGACATCGGCTAACAACAAGACTCCGGCAATCAAGGGGCAAGGACATCAGCTTGGAAGGACAACACTCGACTAAACTGTGCCACACCTTGGCCTAGATGTGCCACACCTCGGTCTAGGTCATACCATTCCAGGAACAAAATCACTCATGCAAGGATCAAGGATCTAGAACGCCTAGATATTGACATCTCGGCCCAGATGATGCACTTCTCAGCCTAGGCGACGCGCACCTCGGCCTAGATGGTGACATCTTGGCCAATATGCCAAGGTGAAGATGGACGTCAACCAACAGGGTTCCAGGATAGTTCTAAGTGACAAAGGTTTCGGAGGTGTCTAGGCTTAAGATGACCTCAGCAACACACCAGACAAGAACAAAGCGTGCAAGCAATTATTCAAGCAAAACAAGACAAGATTTGCAAATGCACATATTAACACAAGATCATCCACAAATGTATGCGAGTATGACCAAGTCAAAATGAGGGTTGTTACACTTGTATGGGCCAATCGTGATATCCACGAAGGGCGCTCCGAATCTGGAGGCTTAATCAGCCAATCGTGATATCCACGAAGGGCGCTCCTAATCCGGAGACTTGTATGGGCCAATCGTGATATCCACGAAGGGCGCTCTAAATCCGGAGGCTTAATCGGCCAATTGTGATATCCACGAAGAGTGCTCCGAATCCAGAGACTTAATCGGCCAATTGTGATATCCACGAAGGGCGCTCATAATCCGGAGACTTTGTGAACTGAACTGCGTGATGAAGAAATAAGAAACTTTGCATTGCAAAAGTGAAACATGTACAAGTACCAAGCCCCACAAGTCGGGTCAATGATAGAATTTGCGTAAATGCGTGGAATTCCAAGGCCGTGGCAGACTCCTTCCTGACACGTCTTTGAGCCGATATGCCCCTACTCCTGTGATCGAATCAATCTGATAGGGGCCGTCCCAGTTAGGGCCCAATTTTCCATCAGCTGGTTTCTTGGCAGCTGAAAGTACCTTATTCAGGACCAACTCTCCTGGTGTGTAGCGACGCAGCTGAATACGTTGATTATATGACTTGACAAGCTGCTGTTGGTACCGCGCCATGGACGCAAGGGCACGGTCTCTTCATTCTTTGATCAGAATCAAATCCAAAGCCAGTAACATGTCGTTTCGGCCCATATCAAAAACTTACGATTTCAGGGTTGGGTGGCCGATCTCCAAGGGTATGATCGCCTGGGTTCCAAAGCATAGAGCAAACGGCGTTTCTCCAGTGGATCGCCTCGGCGTAGTTCGATGAGCCCATAATACACTCGGCAATTCTTCAACCCATTTGCCTTTAGCTTTCGCCAGCCTCTTCTTGATGCCGTCCAAGATGGATTTGTTAGAGGCTTTGGCTTGACCATTGCTTTGTGGGTAAGCCGTCGTAGAAAAGTAAGGTCGGATACCATACTTGTTGCACAGCTCTCGGTAGACGCCACAATCAAACTGGGTGCCATTGTCTGAGATAAGAGCTTTTAGAATGCCGGATCGTGTTATAATATTTCTCCATACAAAGCGCTTAACATCAGCATCTCGAATGTGCGTTAATGCCTCCGCTTCGACCCATTTTGTGAAGTAATCTGCTGCGACGGTTAAGTATCGCTCGTTTCCTGGGGCCTCGGCAATGGTCCTACGATATCAAGTCCCCATTGGGCGAACGACCAGGGACTGGTAATGGAGCTTAACTCTTCAGTAGGCAGATGGGTTAATGGGGAGAACTTCTGGCACTGTTCACATTTCTTCACATAGCATTCGGCATCAGCTTTCATTGTCAGCCAGTAATACCCCTGTGTTATAGCTCGATGGGCCAGGGTGCGCCCTCCAGAATGGGCACCACAACTGCCTTCATGTATTTCAGTCAGAAGTTCTTCGACTTTGTCCGGGTGTACACATTCCAGGTATGGGCCCGAAAGGGATGTTTTATAAAGATTTCCTTGCGGATCCAAGTAGTATCGCAGGGCTTTGTTTTGCAGCTTGGCGCTTCTTTTTTGTCCGCTGGGAGCTGTTCGGAAGACAGGAATGCAGCAATGGGGTCCATCCAACTCGGTCCTGACTCTATGACATTGACCTGGATTTCCTCCGAAGGGCCAATGCTCGGCTCCGGGATGAAACCTACTTCGATGGTCCGTTTAATCTCTGAGTTAATGGAGGAGGCTAGGCAAGCTAGGGCGTCTGCATGTGTGTTCTGATCACGTGTTATCTGATTTAATTCATGATGGTCAAATTTAGCTAGCAAGGCGCTAGCCGATTTCATGTAAGCCGCCATATGGTCATTTTTGGCTGCGTACTCCCTCTTTAGCTGATTGATCACCAATTTTGAATCACAAAATACCAGCAAACGCCGAGCACCCAGAAGGTGTGCATTCCTCAAACCGGCCAGAAAGGCTTCGTATTCGGCCTCGTTATTTGATGCTTCGAAGCCGGGTTTGATGGCCTGCTCAATTATTGCGCCGTCGGGAGCCATGATTACTACTCCGGCTCCGCTGCCCCGTTGATTGGATGATCCATCACAGTACAACTGCCAAATGTCCCCAACATAAATTCTCCAGTTCGGCTTAGGTCTAACTTCATCAGACTTGAAGTCGGCAAGACCGCTAGTGAATTCGGCCACAAAGTCGGCAAGCACCTGTCCCTTGATTGAGGTTCTAGGTAGAAATTGAATATCGTACTGGTCGAGTTCAAGAGCCCACTTTGAAACGCGTCCTGATGCTTTCGCACTGTGTAGTACTGATTGGAGGGGGTAATCTGTTAGCACTCCGATGCTATGCCCCTGGAAATAATGCATCAGTTTTCTTGCTGCCATGACTAGGGCGAGGATGAGTTTCTCCAGTGGAAGGTAGCGTGTTTTGGCGTCGACCATTGCTTTGCTCACATAATATACTGGCCGCTGCTCCCCTAGCTCTTCCTTTATTAGTACGACACTGACGGTCCAGTCGGAAACTGCCAAATACAAAATGAGCGGGTCACCTGCCGAAGGTGTTGTCAAGAGTGGAACTGATCGGAGGTTGGTTTTGAGGCTGTTGAAAGTGACTTCGCACTTGGCGGACCATTCAAAAGCCTTGCCCTGCCATAGTGTATGAAAGAATTGTCGGCAACGGTTCGTGGAACGACTGATGAACCTGTTAAGTGCGGCGGCCATCCCCATTAACTTCTGCACCTCCTTGACCAATTGAGGGGAGCTGAGTTCTAGGATTGTTGTGATTTGCCTTGGAGTGGCTTCGATTCCTCAGTGCTTGACAATGTAACCCAAGAATTTGCCAGAGCCGATCCCAAATGCACATTTGGAAGCGTTCAGCTTCATTCCATATTTGCGTAGAATGCCGAATGTCTCCTCCAGATTGGCTATATGATTCTGCTCTTCCTTGGATTTGACCACCATGTCGTTAATGTACACTTCCATGGTGTGGCCGAGTTGCTCCTTGAACATGGTGGTGACTAGTCTTTGGTAAGTTGCCCTTGCATTCTTCAACCCAAAAGGCATAACCTTATAGCAATAGGTTCCTCTTGGGGTGAGGAATGCAATTTTGTCTTGGTCCTCCGGATGCATGGCAATTTGATGGTAGCCTCTGTAGGCATCGAGGAAGCTCATACGCTGATGATGTGCTGCAGCATCTACCAGTTGGTCTATCCTGGGGAGAGGAAAACAATCTTTGGGGCAGGCTTTGTTTGGGTCCGTGAAATCAACGCAGACTCGCCAGGTCCCATTTTTCTTCTTTACAACCACAGTATTAGAGAGCCATATAGGGTAAGTCACTTCCCTGATTGCCTCGGCGTCAAGCAACCAGTCAACCTCTTCAACAACTGCGGCAGTGTGCTCTGCGGCTGATCGCCGGCTTTTCTGAATGATCGGCTTGCATTTAGGGTCAACATTTAAACGGTGTTGCGAAATAGACGGATCTACACCTGGCATCTCATATGGAGTCCACGCAAATACATCAAGGTTGCCGAGCAGGAAGGAAATTAGCTGCTATCTGTCGGCTTGATTGAGGGAGGCGTCGACCATGAAGAACCTGTCTGGGTTGCCGTTGATTTCAACTTGATCTAGGTCTTCCGTGGCCTTTTCATTTGGAAGCCGCCCAACATCGTCGAGGCTTTCCCAATCTGTTACCTCAATAGAGTTCACTTGCAACTCCTTTGGTGTCTTTTGAGCAAGGAGATAACATGCTTGTGTCGATTTCTGAGAGCCACAGATTTGCTCAATGCCGCGTTCTGTCGGGAAGCGTAGCAGCTGATGATAGGTTCTTGGCACGGCCTGCATAACATGCATCCAAGATCGCCCAATGATGAGATTGTACGGCGATGGCAGCTTGACGACCAAGAATTCCACATCCACTGATCGGGAGCCCGCTCGAACAGGTAGTGTGATTTTCCCCAATGGGTACTCTAGATTGGCGTTGAAGCCGAATAGTGGATAAGGGGCCGGATAGAGATCCAATTCAGAAAAGTCGAGTTTGGTGAATGTCTTGTAGTACATAACCTCCGATGTGCTCCTCGGATCAATAAGTACACGTTCAACTGTGAATCGATTTACGCGTAACTCAATTACCAAGGGATCGATGTGGGGAAGTGTCACTCCGGCCAAATCTGAATCATCAAAAGCAATGCTCGCAGCTTCATAGGGCCGTTTAGCTGGAGTGAGTTGATTTTGAGGGTCGGGATTCAACTGAATCATGTGCACCGCGGATAACATTGGCAGGCTGTATATCATGTGGATCACGCTGATCGGAGGGGAATCCTATCTTAAGGCTATCGCTTTGGTTGGATTGCCTTTTCAGACGTACTGTTGTAGCTGACCATCTTGTACCAATTCCTCCAAGTGATCCTTCAATGCATAACAACTCTCAGTATCATGGCCATGGTCCTTGTGATACTCACACCGTCTATCCCGTCTTCTCATATCGGGAGGCCCCACCATTTTGGACGGTCATTTGAAGAATAGGAGGTGTTGGACTTTGGACATAACCGCGCTGATCGGCTCTGTCAACTCCGTATATTTCTTGTCGGCGCGCCACGTGCGCTTGCTATCAACTTGCAGTTGTTCATTTGCTCGGTGGGAGCATTGGTCGATTGATCGGCGGGAATCCCGTCTCTTGTCTTGTTTAGCCCAATGCCGTGGTTCAGGGCTCTTAGGTGGTACATAATTTATTGGCTGAGCAATTTCAGAAGGGGCCGTTTTGTTGGCCACGCTTCCGGCTTTAACCCTCAAGGCGTCATCCTCCACTTTGCAGTATTTCTCAACTTTCTTCATCAACAACCAGACTGTTTTGGGGGGTCTTCTAGTCAAGGAACTGCGGAGAGCACTGTCAGGATGCAAATCCATTTTGAAGGCGGTGATGGCCATGGAGTCGTTGCAGGCGTCATCGACAAGATTAAAGCACTCCCAATAGCACGCCGAATACGCTCTTAGTGTTTGTCCTGGCTGGATCTGCATCGCCCAGAGAGAGTCGGCTTGTTTCGGCTGGACCTCGTTGGTGATGAATCTAGCCCTAAAGGATTTCTGTAATTGATAGAAGCTCTTGATCGAAGCCAGCTCCAGTTTATAATACCACCTGACAGCCAATGGTCCCAAACTGCTGGGAAATATTCGGCACATGAGGGCCTCGTCGTCTCTCTGCATGGTTTCATCGGTGACTATCAGAGGGTCTTCTATTACACCCGCCATGGATGTGTTTGAGTATTCCCACAGACGACGCCAATTGTGGAGATGTGATTTCAAAAATACTCTTCTGATCCTGGGGGACGCTCGTGATCCTCAGCTAGCCACTTGAAAAAGAATTAACACTCCGGTCAGGGGTGCCGGAATTAGCACTTCAACGGGCAAGTCAGTCTATACTCTCTAGATTACTTGTATTTTAAGTTAAGCGTAATGATTCTCATCTCTTTCTCTGACTGAAGATCCTGTATTTATAGTATTCTCTTGGGCCTCAGGGCCTGGCCCACCCCTGATACTTTACATGTACTTCTACTCGGCCTTTCTTCTTCTGCTCCGAATGCCGACTACTTTTTTCGGCTCTTCAATTAACTAGGATCGATGCCGAATAGAGGCTATGTTACGAACTAGACTTGTCTATTCGTCTCTATTGATCCAAGGTAATCCGGCTCCCACAGATGTCAAATAGTGATTTAGTTAATGAAGTTATGGTATGTGATACTACTTTATTGGACTTTTAATATGATTTATATTGGATGCTAATTATTGAATTCAAAATTGCAGACTTAAATGAATGAGCTAACGGAGCACATGGAGGGATCTTCTTCGGACCCTGCTGCATTAAATGAGTAGATTTTCACACAAGTTATGGGGCCAGAGCGACCTGGTTGTGTTCGGACGTTTGGATTGGGACCGTCCCCCACTAACGTTTTTAGAGGTAGATATAGGTAGTCACAAGAGTAGAATCGTATCTTCCAAACTCGAGTTCAAGAACAAGTTGAAGAACAACTTCAATGGTATCAAATGCAGTTAGAGTCGAAGATGAATGACGTAATGGAGAAACAAATTCAGGCTATACGCATAGATTTTCAGCCACGAATTGAGATTTTGGAATCTCAATTGCAAGTTGCGGGCGTGCCTGTTGCACCAGCTGTTGCACCCTCGAACCCATTACATAGGCAGCAGGTATTTTCATTATTTTTACTAGTTATTACTTTAAATTGTCCAGAGCTACTATATAACTTAAGCCTCTTATTCAATGATAGGTTGTTGATTCACTTAGTAGTCATCCCACTATTCGGCCAATGTCACATCAACAACAATCTCATGCATTTTCATCCCAAGAGGTGAGCAATCATTTAATTAAATCTTTTTTGACAATACAATATCTTATTAATTACAATACTTGTTCTTATTGAATATAGGCTCACCTTTCAAAGAAAGAGAAGAAGAAGAAGAAGAAGAAGAAGAAGAAGAAGAAGAACTAACAAGGTAGAAGTACTAACATCACTAGTTTTTAATTTCTCACTTTTCTAATTCTATTAAGACAAATCAGCCACATAGTTTTATATATTAAGCTTTTAAATATGGCATGGAATTAAATCTATTTCATTTCCTATACTTGTGATTTGGCTGCAACTGAAACGGAGCTTGATTTTGTTTCATGATTTTCTGTTTTAGTTTTTATTATTCAATTATTATTCTTTCTGATTTCATTCACGAATATTACATGACTCACTTGATTTTGTTGGCGTCAATTCACTTTATTATCAATGCTATTAATTTCTTTAGGTTTAATAAATCTAATGTTTTCAATGAATTTGAGTACAAAATGTACATACAACCTTTGTTACATTTTACTATTCTTCACAACTTTGTTACATTTTAACATATAACCTTGTCACAATAACTAAAGGAATGGCAGGGTACATGGGGTGGAGCGGATGTAAAGGGAATCACAATGCAAAGAATTGGACCACATGGTATCCTTTCATTCTAAATAAGTTTAGTGTCATTTGGTCTCTTGCTAACTAGATTTATAGTTGTAGTAGTTTTATGATGAGATTTAAGCACCCTTTCGCATCTGGAAATGATTAATGTGATTCATTGTTAATTCAGTTTGGTTGATAAACTTTTGCAAAGTGGTGATAAAAAAAAAAAACTTTCACAAAGTTGTCACATTTCTTGTTTGATAAATCTTGTTAGTTGTTGGGAGCTCCCTTGATTAAGTGGAGCAGAGATTGTACATATATACATAAATGTTTTCTTTTAACTGATCTCTGATCCTGAGGAAACCCTGGTGTAACTGATAATTCTTGGAGTCAATACCTATATAACTCACTGGAATAATTGAAACCTGGTCTTCCTCTTAGTTTGCTTTGTCTTTAGCCCATCTTTCGCTTTCTCTCTAACAAAATCATTTCACTTGTTCTTGTTTACCTGGTGGCATTTCAAAATTCTGGGATGCTTGCGTGCATTACATTTCTTTCTATTTTCACTTAGTTGATGAAATCAAAATTACACGTGTTGCATGGATGTGTCCTTGCAGATGCATTTTGGAGGAAATTAAGGATGGCTGCAGAAAAGAAGGTAAGAATGCTTGTTGTGTTCATACTTTATGAACACAAAATATTCACTGCATGATAATTAATTTTAACATCAAAATATGTGTCTTGGGAAGTTCCTCCAGTTGATATTAAGAATATGCTTGGATTTCCAATGACATCATGTGAATGGAATCATTCGACTGCCTTGTATGGTGTATGAAACAAGTACATTTTGTTAGGTTATCAGAAATTTAAGCTGTGTTACTTTTTGTATGCCTAACTAATGTGGCTCATCTTAAGGATAAAAATAATTGATTGCTGTCAAATGGTATAGGAAACAAGATGGACTATGAGTGACATTGGTGACACCAGCAGTGGTGGTTTGAGCCAAGGTTCACTTTGTCCATAACTCTTCCCTTCTACAAACTTGGGGTGCCCCTTGGGGCCCAACTCAAGTGTTTCCACCTAGAACTTATATACACACATAAGTTTTCTTAAGTTTCTAATGTGGGACAATCTTTATAAGGAAATCCACATTTTATTCTTTAATTGTCCATTCCATAAACCCAAAAACGACGTCGACTTCCCATTCACTCATAAATGGTTTTGACGAACCGTCTTCACCGTGTGACTTTCCATGTGACAAGAAACTCGTCACCTCTTTGGGCCCACCCCAAAAGACGTGTGGGCCCTATCCAAATTTAGGCTCAAAGTTAGCCCAAAATAAGCTTATAAAACCATATTTTTTCCAACAATCCCCCACATGAATGAAATTTGACGGTGAG
Source organism: Camellia sinensis (assembly GCF_004153795.1). Taxonomy (NCBI): domain Eukaryota; kingdom Viridiplantae; phylum Streptophyta; class Magnoliopsida; order Ericales; family Theaceae; genus Camellia; species Camellia sinensis. The sequence continues at coordinate 274,240 of NW_021026289.1, read as the reverse complement.
AAAATGCAACAACATGATCTAATTACAGAGAGTATAGAAATTGGAAATATTTTGCAAAGGATAGGTAGCTTTTGGTTTTGAACCTTCCTTTATGAGACACTATCGAATTTACTAGCTAATCAGTGAACATGATGTCTTAAACTATTCAGTCATTTGTGTAAACCAAGACAATAGAACTCACACAGTATATCACCAGATGCAGTTTAGTTCTCACTATTGTGTTCATTTTGGCCCTGAATAACTTGGTCTTTCATGAGTGATCTAAAGACTTGTAGCCTTTCACAAATCTCATAGAACTGGCCCAGTTTACACTCATATAGGTGATTCTTATGAAGAGTATCCTGCCATACTCCACTAGGTATACCTAGATATAAGAATCATTAAAAGTATTACCTAACCTAAAACACTGCAGACATCACTATTTCATCATAGAAATGGATAGGAGTTTGACTCCACAGTGATCCTTCTAAGTCATACAAAACTCGGTTGTCCCTTTGAACCTAGATCTTGGGATCTCTAGTCAACTAGGTTGGGTTGCCATTGTGGTAACTCTTATTTAATAGGCTTAAGTCCCATCCCCCTCGATGAATTTTCAACTAACTCTCTTGCTAACCCTTTAGTTAGTGGATCCGCTAAGTTGTCTTTAGACTTCACATTTTCAATGGAAATAATTCTATTAGAGAGTAGTTGTCTCACGGTGTTATGTCGACGACGAATGTGTCGTGACTTACTGATATACATATGACTCTGTGTGCTCTACCAATTGCTGATTGACTATCATAATGTATACATATAGCAGGCACCGATTTTGGCCACATTGGAATATCTTCAAGGAAGTGACGAAGCCATTTTGCTTCTTCCCCAGCTTTATCTAAAGCTATGAATTCTGATTCCATAGTAGACCTAGCAATGCAAGTCTGCTTGGAAGATTTCCAAGATACAACCACACCACCAAAAGTAAAGACATACCCACTGGTGGATTTTGAGTCTCTAGTATTCGATATCCAGTTTACATCACAGTATCCTTCAAGTACTGCTAGATATCTAGTATAATTCAACCCAATGTTACGAGTAAATCTAAGGTATCTTAGAACCCTTATAATTGCTTTCCAGTGTTCTACTCCTGGGTTACTCATATATCTACTTAATTTACTTACTATATAAGGTATATCCGGGCGAGTGCAGTTCATCAAGTACATTAAACTTCTAATAATTTGGGCATACTCTAATTGAGAAATACTTTCCTATACATTCTTAGAAATAAACAAATTAACATCCACAGGTGTTCTAAGAAGATAATCATCATCTTTGCTAAATTTGTCAAGTATTTTCTCAATGTAATGTGATTGTGACAAAGCATAACCTTCTGATGTTTTGGTAATTTTCATACCAAGTATTACATCAGCAATCCCCACGTCCTTCATGTTAAAATGTCTATTTAACATTTTCTTGGTAGTTTTAATCATTTCATTATTACTACTTATAATGAGCAGATCATCTACATAAAGACATACAATTACATAACCTGTGTTTTTCATATAAAAACATTTGTCACATTCATTAATTTTGAATCCATTTGACATCATCACTTTGTCAAATTTCTTATGTCATTGCTTTGGCGTTTGTTTTAAACCATATAATGATTTAACCAATTTACACACTTTCTTTTCTTTTCTTGGAACATAAAATCTTTTTGGTTGTTCTATGTAAATTTCTTCATCTAACTCACCATTTAAGAAAGCGATTTTCACATCCATTTGATGAATTTCTAGATTGTACAATGATGCAATAGCAATTAGCATTCTAATGGATGTTATTCTAGTAACTGGTGAGTACGTGTCAAAGTAATCAAGGCTTTCTTTTTATTTATATCCTTTGACCACAAGCCTTGCCTTGTATTTGTCAATTGATCCATCCGCTTTCATTTTTCTTTTGAAAATCCAGTTGTACCCAAGAGGTTTACAACCTGGTGGCAAATCCACCAACTCCCAAGTGTGATTTTGCAAGATGGATTCAACTTCGTTGTTTACAACTTCTTTCCATAAAAGAGCTTCAGGACTAGACATAGCTTCTTTGAAAGTTAAAGGCTCATTTTCTAACAAAAATGTTAAAAAATCTAGACCAAAAAATTTTGAGATTCTGGCACATTTACTACACCTAGGTTCCTTTTCCTCATTTTGATCCGTCTCTTGCTCTTGTTCTTGATCATGACTAGTAAGAGCATCATAAGATCTTTATTGGTACTAGTCTCTTGTCTAGCTTTATTCGAAAATACATGTTCAAAGAAAGATGCATTCCGAGATCTAATAATAGTATTTACATGCATTTCGGAATGTTCTGACTTATGAATCAAATATCGATATGCACTACTATTCTTAACATAACCAATGAATATGCAGTCAACTGTTTTAGGACCTCTCTTAGTCTTTTAAGGACTAGGAATAGCCACTTTAGCCAAACACCCCCACACTTTCAATTATTTGTAAGATGGTACTCTCCCATGCCACATTTCATAAAGTATTTGATTCATTTTTTTTTTCGGGGTACTTTATTAAGAATATAATTAGCAGAAAGTATTGCTTTCCCCCACAAGTTCTGAAGTAAACCAGAACTTATTAACATGACATTCATCATTTCTTTTAAAGTCTTATTTTTTCTTTCAGCAATTCCATTTTGCTGAGGTGAGTAAGGAGCGGTAGTTTGATGAATTATTCCATGTTCTTTACAAAACTCATCAAAAGGTGATTCATATTCACCACCTCTATCACTTCTAAGTTTTTTTTTTTTAATTTTCTTAATAAATTGATTTTCAACTTCATTCTTGTATTAAATGAAAGTTTCCAAAGCTACATCCTTGATTCGAATTAAATAAACATAACTGTATCTAGTATAGTCATATGTGAAAGTGATAAAATATTTTTTTCCACCTCTAGTTTGAATTAATTTAAAATAAAAAATGTCACTATGAATTAATTCAAGTGGCTCCGTACTTTGTTGAATTGAATGAAAAGGAGTTTTAGTTAATTTTTCCTCAACGCAAATTTCACATTTATGATTTAAATCTGTAAGGCCCCTAAAATATGTATTTACTTTTAAGACCCTAATGATGAATTATTTTCTTAAAGCCCTCGTTACTTGAATTAATTCGAATCTTGTTGATTAGCAAATTACTATTTCTTTTATTTTTATTTTATCAAAACAGAAATTCCCTAACCTAATTTAATTCTACCTAGGTACATGTAGTTAACTTCAAGCCCTCATATTTTTTTTATTATTTCAAAACTTGCCCAAAATAGTACTTATATTTTGTACCTTGGTATGCCATCAATCTTGCTATATATATATATATATATGTGTGTGTGTGTGTGTATATACACCTTGAGGGATGTGCCTAGGACCAAAATTAATAAAAAATTTGCCCCATCACACTTCCCCAAGGCTAGCCCTCCTAGGGAAGGGAGAGAGAAGCCAATTTTCTAAGACCATGATTATGAGATTCTAGAGAAACACAACCTAGTGACCTACCTAGGATGCAAATCCAAGAATTAGTTTTATTACAACTAGAGGTGGCCTAAACCAATGGAACACACCTCCTAAGTCCCTTTCATTCCTTTAGAATTCAAACAAAATCCTAACTTTCCATCCAATTCCAACTAAAGGGCTTTTATGTCCTTTTACCCCAAATTTGCCTATATATACCACACCCTCCCTAGCTTGCAAACATACACACAACACACTCACTCGCACACACATTTTGGTTAGAGAGAGGGAGGAGAGCAAGGAAGAGGAGTCTAGAGGAGGAGAGGGAAGAAGAAGAAAGCTTCTTGTGCAAAGCTAGAAGGTAAGCCACCAACACAACCTTCTCTTCATTTTCTTTTCTAATGCATGTTCTTTTTAAAGATTTTAAGTGATGTTTCAGATCTATTATTATCATGTTCTTATGTAAAAAAATACCAAGATTTGAGTATTGTTTCCATCTCTCTTGTATTTTCCTCATTTTGGTACAAACCATCTTCTTTTTGTACAAATCTCTCAACTTTTCAAGGGTACTCTTTCAAACAAATTTTCTGAGTTAAACATGTGATAGTTAGCATATTTTCTTCACAAAAGAAATAAAACTTTCCCATGGTGGAACCCCCTTTTTTATAAATTTCCTTGTTTTGGGCATTCCACCTTAAAACCTGTTTTTTTCAGTCAACTTTCAAATATTTCATAAAAATGTAAACAAATATTCTGAACCTCTATTTTATGTCAAAACCTTCCTTAAGGAGTTAACTTTCAACTAAAATTGGTTTCATCGAAAAACATTGAGTGGTTTGCAAGAAAATCAAGTTTTCGTAACAGTCGACAGATCTGGGAAAATTCTGGACAGATTCTGGAACAGTGCTGGACTATTTTCTAAATAACATAAAATCGGGAAAAGCAATCCCATTTCCAAAAAATGTTCTAGGAACTAGATCAAATTCTCTACGAACCATAGGAAAACTGAGTCCGGTGGATGAACCTAAGTAGTCCTTCCATATTAACCTTCATGTGATGTTAAATCTGGAAATTTGTTATGTTTGGATGTTTTATACCCTTGTATTCATGAAAATGTTTAATGGCCTATTATCATATCTTGGCATAATGTTGTATGAGCATGTTATGTTATTTATCTTCTTATCTTGAGGAGGCATGCTTATGTGAATTTTATTTTATCGTTTCGTTGGACTAACCTTGACTTAAAACACTTAATTCAACGGGAAACCTAATTGGGTGGGTATTGGGTTTTCGAAATTTCGAGTAATGAAAAGATGAGAATATGTGGTATAGGGTATGATGGGATGCGTTCCCTATTTAAAAGTTAAAGTCTTGCGCAAGTGGTTTTCGGAACCCTTAAACGGAGCGGTTGTATTCGGACCCTAGGTGGTTTGGTGTAAGGAAGGATTCGGGCAAGGCCCTATTTTACCGTCTCTTTTGAGGCCCTGCGGTTGGCGCTACACGATATATAACCGTTGGTAGGCATCCGAGGTTAGGTCTGCAACAAAGCAGCAAAAGAGGGGGCATACCGAATAATCCGCGTCCGATTCTTGTGGTTGGGAGGACGAAATCTCTTTGGGGGATTTCTAGTTTGCTAACATCTAACTTAATCCTTCATTTATTTAATTGAGTATCATGCTTTATTACTTGATGTTATAGTTGTGATTGTGTATTGGACTGGGAAAAAAGGGTAGGGTGTGTGTGTGTTTACTGGGCATTCAAAACTCACGGCGTATCATGCCAGGTGACGCAGCGAAACTCAATGCGGAAGACGACGAGCCAGAAACCTTTGAAGACCTTTGGCTATCTTAGGACTACTAGAAATTTCCTTTTTGTTTTTTTGTAAGACTCATGTGAGGTTTAAAACTTTCTTTTGGGATGTAATGTAATGGAACAATCTTTTAATCAAGTATAATTGTGGTTATTATGTATGTATATCCTATGTATGAACCTTATCGTTACTTATGAGACCTTGTGCCAATGCCTTGTAAGATCTGTCAAAAAGGTAGTGCGCTGCCTAAGAAAGCTGGACTTAGAAGGGAGGCTATTTTGCCTCCTCCGACGATCTGGGATCTTACTTGGTTATTGACCATAGGACTCACTAGTGACTCTCCCTTGACTGCAACCTATAGTGTAGAATCGGGGCGTCACAAAATCAATGTCAAATTTAAGTAAACGTTCCATATTAATTAATCTACGCAAAGATCCATAATTAATATGTCCTAGTCTACCATGCCACAAATTTAAAGACTCAAACAAGTAAGAAGAATGTGTATTTTTATTAATAACAAAGGGTATAACAGTTATTACATTCATTTTGAAAAGGCCATCAGATATCTAACCTTTTCCTACATACATCCCATTCTTAGTAAGTACAAATTTATTACTCTCAAACACTAGCCCAAACCCATTTTTACTCAACAGAGATCTGGAGGCTAGATTCTTGCGAATGTCCGGTACATGCAGCACATTGTTGAGAGTGAGTTCCTTTCCAGATGTCATCTTTAGAATAATCTTTCCTTGTCCTTCAACTTTAGAAGTCGAGGAGTTGCCCATAAAAAGTTGTTCACTGTTGTCCACTATAGAATAAGACGTGAACATTTTTTTGTCAGCACAAATATGGCGAGTAGCACCAGTGTCCACCCATCACTCTTTAGGATTTTTGACATGATTTTCCTCGGAAACAACTGCAGAAAGATTTATGTCATCTACACCATTGGAAATTTTGCCCGCTTCGGTCATATTGGCTTGAGCAGGCTTTTTGCTTGATCCTCGTTTGCCTTTGTGTTTGCTTCAGCAATCTTTGGCTTGATGTCTCTCTTTGACACTGATGTAACATTTGCCATTAAACTTGTACTTCTTTGTTTCCTCTCATTTAAAGCCTTATAAGGAACTTTCTCCAAAAAATTTCTGTTTCTTTACTTTTAGAGCATGCTCCACCACATTTGCCGTAGACTCTATTGGATGCTTACCAGCCCGCTTTTCAGAATTGCGGTTGTCCTCCTCAGTCCTCAAACGCACAATCAATTCCTCTAAAGTCATTTCTTTGCGCTTGTGTTTGAGGGAGTTTTTGAATTCTTTCCAGCCTTGTGGAAAATTTTCAATTAAGGCAGCAACTTGAAAGGATTCACTGAGAGACATGTCTTCTACATGAATGTCATGAAGAATGAGTTGGAGATCCTGAACTTCGCTGATCATAGTCTTAGAATCAACCGTCACAAAATTCAGAAATTTGCCTACTATGAATTTCTTCGAGCCAGCATCTTCTGTCTTGTATTTTTTCTCCAAAGACTCCCAAAGTTCCTTTGCCGTCTTGATAAGACTGTAGACGTTGTATAATGTGTTGTCATATCCGTTTAAGATGTAGTTCTGGCAAAGGAAATTAGCATGTTTCCAGGTAGCGATAGCAGCAACCACTTGCTGGTTGATTTCATCCTCTTTCAGAGTAAGAGCATCCTTACAGAGAAAACGTGCCAGGTTGATAGTAGTAAGATAGAATAGCATTTTCTGCTACCATCTTTTAAAATCAGTTCCTAAGAACTTCTCTGGCTTTTCACCGTGATTGACTAGCACCGTCACAAGAGGAGAGAGGGTTAGCGTAGTTGTAGCCACCATACTAGTACTAGTTTGAGTATTAGTTTGACCAGTTTAACTAGCCATGAATTTTAAATTAAAAAACAAAATTAGAATTAGAATTTTATACTATACAGAAAATTTAAACCAAAACCACAGAATTAAATTCTGTAAAAAATAAAAGAAACAAGAATTGTAACTTTTGTTTCCAATTAATTTGAAAATAAAATAAAATTTTATTTAAACAAATTAATTCCACACAGAAAATTAAATTTCTGTAACACTTCAAAAATTAAAATATTGAAACAAAATTTTAATTAATGAAAACTCAGAAATTATTTCTGAAAATCAAAATTAATTTCTGACCAATTTCATAAATAAATATTCTAAATTATTAATGACTACTAGTATATTACTACTAGTTGTCAAAGAAAATAAACAGTATATTACTATTATTTGTCAAACAGTATATTACTACTATTTATTTTTTCAACCAGAATATTATTTTGTAAAACCATAGAAAATAATTTCTGTAAGAAAAAGAAAGAGAAAAGGAAACAAACGAAAATTCTGTATAAACAGAATAATTCGGATCTGTCTTAAGATTGTTGGAACAATCTTCTGTGTAAAATAAATAATTTGAAACCAAATCAAACAAATAAAATAAATTACTTACAGAATTTATTTGCCGATGTGAATTAGTACAAGAAGACCAAGTCGAGAGTGTGGCACTCTGTCCTTAAGACAGATTCACCCCGCTACGATGCTTACGGATAAAAGGTGTCTATCTCCCAGGACACAATGATCTTCACAAATTGTAGTACCACTTCAATCTCGTCAAAAAAGCTCCCCAATCTTGGGTCGAGCTGCAGTTGGAAAAGGCCAACTCGAAGCTATCTCAAGTCTGGGTGATGACATACCAACAACAAATGGGCCTCGTTTCGATATAGCCACCCAATCCCTTGGCCAAGCTGAAGCAAGTGGCAAGAATAAAGCCAGGACAAGTATTGATCCCTATGCACATCTTCGGTGGGCTATTGAAACTTTAAAGATCAACGGGTTGAACAAACAACAAGTGCTCGTAGTTGTTGCAAAAACTGTGGATGACACTTTTATCGCTCAGGTTAGGAGCATTTTGAATCAGAGGGCAAATAATGAAAAGGGATGCGTTACTAGAAACACCCATCCTGAGTCCAGTCCCAAACCCATGAATACCCGGCCAACACTTGCCAACCCATTTACTAATGTTTCTAAACCTGATGCTTCTTCTTCCCAAAAATGAACCTTTGGCTATCGCCATATGAGCCTAACTCTCGCATTGAAGGTACTAACGGAGAAAGGATTTCTCAAACCGCTCAATCCACAACCTCTCCCTAATCCTCTCCCACATAGACATGACCCTACCCAATATTGCACATTCCATCAGTAGTATGGTCACTATACTGACCGCTGCTTTCTCCTTCGCCATGAAATTCAAGACTTGATTGACAACAAGGTCATTACTCCACCTAAAAATCCCAAAGCTATCAATAAACCTCTCCCTGACTGCAATAGATTGCCACTCCCTAACATAAATCCCATCTATGGTTTGCCAACAACCAACATTGACTTTAGCCAGCACGGCCAAGGAGATGTGTGGGGACAACTAGGAATAAATCCTATTGGGTGTAGGTGTTAGTATTGTTGAATTGAAGGCTGGTTTGAACCCTCCTGTGGGCTACTTGAAGTTGTTTTTGAATTCTGCAGATGGATTTGGAGAATGAAAACCCCTTTTGTCTCCAAGGTGTTGATTTTATTTTGAGTTGTGTCCTATAAATAGTTGAGTTGTGAGTTTTATTTTCTCTGTCTTTTCTTGTATTGTTGTGTTAGTTGAGTCTTTTCCTTTGAGTCGCTCTCGTGTACCCTCAGGTCTTCATCTTTATAAGAAAGCGAGAGTCAAGTTTTTGATCATTTTGTCGTGCCTACAGTAATGCATGTGTGACTTTTTAAAAATAGAAAAGCTTTGGATTTTTTGTTTTGAATGAGATTCTGTTAATAAGCTCGAGTGTTGAGAAGGATCCCCCAAATGGTTTGAGTGAATTCTGACTTATCAGCACAAAGTCGTTCATGATTTCAAAATTTTAAGCTATTTCTTTTGTAAAACCTGCGAAGATAGGTTCAGAATCGTGCGTGGTATTCTACATTGTCCTGGGGATCCTCTTCACCGTTGGGCGATCATTTTGGCAAGCACAAGATGGCTTTAGACCTCACAATCATAGAATTTCTTCCCCTGGTATTTTCATTACTTCAAAAGGAAATGGATAAAAGAAACCAAAAAGAAGAAAAAAAAAGAGAAAGAAAAAATAAAAGAAACCAAAAGAGGAAAAAAAGAGAAGAGAAAAGAAAAAAAAAAGAAGAAAAAAAAAAGAGAAAAAGAAAAAAGTCAACAGCCAATCTAGGGGTATTCATTAGATTGAAATCTAATCAACTGTGAAGAAGGGAACTGTTGTCTGAATCTGGGGAATCTAATGCGAGGAAGTACCATATTGCAAGAAGAACCAACTCTGAAAATGAAGCAAAAGAAAGAAAGAAGACATGCATAAGAGAATAAATAACCTAACTCAAATAAAGGTGAAGCCAATTCTAGTGTTAGGGCAAGGATGATTATTGATCAAATTCACCACAAATGTTATAACGCTATCCTTGAGAGGCTCGCTTGGCCGAAAACCTGAAAGGGCGACCTAGGCAAAAGTTAGAGCATAAAAAATGAGAAATCAAATAAATAGAGCTCGCAAGGTTGAAAACCCCGAAGGGGTGACTTTGGCAAAAGTTAGAGCGCAAAAGGAGAGTGTCAATACCCGAGTGAACCTCAGCCATGAACTACGTTGACTTGATTCCCATTCTTGGGATACGTAGGCAACTTTATCTTGAAATTCGATCTCAACCATATCCATCTCATCCACCTCGACCCAAGCATCTTGCTCGATTCACGTCGTCAACTTCGCAGCAATCTATGAGCTACACCGGCTGCTGTACATATCATACTTGCTTTGGGTAAGAAATAACTAGCTTGAATCAACAAGTGAAGAAATTTTCAATACTTGAACTTATTAGTTGAATCTCTAACTTGAGCAAAAAATGAATCAAAACTCAGGTTTTGCGAAATTGAGTTTTAAAGGAAACATAAGTAATACTAGGGGCACTATGAATGATCAGTCACCTTGAGTCTTTTTCTGCTTTTGAGTTAGTTGTGAGTTTTGTTGTGTCTTGCCTGTTGTTTGTTTCAGTCAGCACTCTTCATTGAGTCACCATAGTGTGTCTGACGCTAAAAAACGCTCTTCATCGAGTCACCCTAGTGTATTTGTCGCTCAAAGTTCAATAGAGTGGCATCGCCAAAATTCCATACACGACTGTTCGCTCCAAACTCAAAAACAAGTCCATATGTGGAATTTATAGACAAACTAAGAGTGCCCATGCAAGAGGCATTGCATTCATGATCATTGCAAAGTGTATATGAGGAATCCGTCACCGTTTTGGAGGGGACCAGAGTAAGTTCTCAACATGTCGGGAAAGAAAAGAAGCATGAGTCTGATTGGTTGGCAACCTTTCTAGGATATGATGATCCCCATCACACGTGGCTACATAATGTTAGGAAAGGTGGCTAGTGGCTGGACATTAGGGGCAATTTCAGTATATCTGACCAGGTCATCCATCGAACAAGGAGCATGAACCCAACCAGTGGCCAGTGATTAGACACTAGGGGCATTTTTCAGTGCGTCTAATTGGGTCATCATCTGAACAAGGGGCATGAACCTGACCTTTCCCTTAGTCGGCTCAAAGCCTTTTGTTGGGCACTTTTCCCTGGATTAAGGTAGCTCACCCCCGTGATGATTCTGATATGATTCAGCTTTCAAAAATTGTCTCCGACCATTTCAAGACTCTTTTGGGATTGCCATCTTCCCTTTGATTAATATATGTGTTTTGGATTATGCATGCATGTTCATACACTGTGATTAATTTGAACTGCATGATTGGTTGCTTTTGCTCTTGACTTTGTTTTGTGTCGAGTTGCCTCCCTTTGTGTTACATTTCAATGAGTTGTGGCAAGTTGCCCTACACTCATTTCATAAGGTACATGATGCACTACCCTATGTACTGCTCATTTCCCTTTGCATATCATGCATATTCACCATGTATCGCACTGTTTTGTGCATTCTACCCTGTATCGCATTGTTTTGTGCACTCATATAACACTGTTTTGTGAATTCATCTTATATTGCAACTTGCATCGCACTATTTTGTGCATTCTATCCATAATTCATTGTTTTGTGTACTTTGTATTGCACTATTTTGTGCACCCTGTATCGTACTATCATGTGGGCATTCGTATATTTGTCCCTCGTATCACACTGTTTTGTACACTTTGCATCACACTGTCTTGTGCAACTTGTATCGCACTGTCTTGTGCAACTTGAGTTTGCACAGTTTTGTGCACTTTGTATCGCACTATTTTGTGCATTGACTTTGTATCGCACTGTTTTGTGCACCTTGAGTTCGCACTATTTTGTGCATTCACTTGAGTTCGCATTGTTTTGTGCACTTTGTATCGCACTGTTTTGTGCATTCACCTTTCATCGCACTGTTTTGTGCATTCATCTCGTATTGCACTGTCTTGTGCACTTTGATCGCACTGTTTCGTGCACATTTCATCACACTGTTTTGTGCACCTTGTTTCTCATTGTTTTGTGCACCTTGAGTTTGCACTATTTTGTGCATTCACTTTGTATCGCACTGTTTTGTGCATTCATGCATCTGTCCCTTGTATCACACTATTTTGTGCACCTAGAGTTCGCACTGTTTTGTGCATTCACTTTGTATCGTACTGTTTTATGCAATTGTTCACACTGTTTTGTGCTTTCACCCCCATCACATTGTCTTATGCATTCAAATAGCATTGTTTTGTGCATTCATTCACCCCACACTGTCTTGTGCACTCCTAGGGTCTAGGACACCTTAAATCCTTTAAAGGCACAATTCCTTTGGTGTTTATCGTGCCCGAACGGCTTCAGGCAGTTTGGTATAGCCATCTGACTGTGTTTGTAGTGAGTTCCTACGAGACTAACTGCGATGGTGGTAACTAGAGTTTGAATGGCAAGGCCTAGAACGCAAATGTTTAGAATTTTTTAGAACAGGGGTGTATCCTCGACTTGAAATCTGTATGGTAACCCCATAGGTTGAGGTGGCTTGTATGTGCCTCAATTCTGGATACTGAACCAACCTAGTTTGTCATCCTATTGGAGAATAGGGAAAGTTGCAAACATAGCCAGGGAGAAAAGTAGTACCCGTGGTTTAGAAGCGCAAGATGAAGGAAGAGGTCTTCAAACCAAGAAGAAGGGGAAGATCCCCAACAGCATGAGGTGAGTCATCGCCAATTGCCCTTGTAAGGTACTTTCACTTCCCAGCTACTACATCATATCCATTATTATCTATTACCTCTATTGCATTGCATATAACATCCATGCATCTACTGCACTATCCATTACATCCATTGCATCGTACCATTTTATTACCTACATCCTTTCCATGTTAAGCTTAGTTTGGCATGTGCCTATACATTTTCCTCGTTAAAACATGGTTCCGTCTGTGTAAGTACCCATGCTATGCTGAGGCCAGTAGACGTGGTCTGTTTTGTGTCCATGCCTTTTCTAGGTAAGACGTGGTTCGGCCTGCGCCCCTTATTCACTTTATTCATTGCATTCATTGCATTGCACTTTGTCTTGTTGCATTCAACATTTAGGAACATTATCTTTCCTCTGCAAATCATTTCTCACTCATAGTATACCTCCCAATTACTTGTACTCTTTCTCTTTCTACAAAAAATATAGTTTTGTAGGTGCTCGCACCCCTTTCACGTTAAAACTGGTTTTGTTATGTGTAAGCATCCATGTTGCACTACGGCCAGTATTAAGGATGTAGGCACTTAGCTTGTGTTAGGCATCGTTTGGCTCGTGCCCTCACTTCTTTTCTATATAAAACATAGTTTGATTTTGCATCCCCATTCCTTTATGATATTTGTTTGGTAAGCATTGCTTGTGGTTTGATTATATTGTTGCATTGCATTGTGTATCATTTGCATTTTGCTCCTGAACTACGCTGGTTTGATTCCTTGCAAAAGGGATATGTAGGCAACCCTCGGGTTCAACCAACTGTATCTGTATTTTGTTTGTTTGCTCAAGTCTTACGGCCTTGTCAAAATGGGTCGTCTTTGGGCTTTAACATTCACTCACGTCATTTCATGCCTTCGAGCTTTGTCAAAGAGGGACAACTGTAGACACCACATTTTTGACCGCCCTTAAGACTTGGGCGCTTTATTCCAAACACCCAATGATGAAAGTCACATTGTGCAATCTTTTGAATTCTCAGCGAAGAAATTTGGATTCAAGCTTAATGCCAAACCTTACACCCCATTTTGGCCAAACTATTTTAGACCTTAAAACCTTCCTTTCAAAATATTTTTTGCCAAATGTTTCTACGATGTTCTAAGGTTCGCATTTCGTGTAAAATATTACATTTTTCGGTAAACCAAGTAATAACAAAGTAGAAATAAATAGAAGGGAGGTGAACTCTTTAAAAATATTTAAAACATCTTATTTATAGGTTTGGAGTTGAAGGAAATAGGAGGGGAGGGAAGAAAACTAGTTTAGGAAGAAGTTGAGCATCAAATCGTTGAGAAAAAATGAGCAGCCTTCACTAAATTAGGCATATTTCTTTGCACACTTAGAATTCAGATGTAAGGCCACTACCATTGGAAATTATACTTCCAGGGATTCAATTTAGACCCAAGAATCACCTAAAACCGAGTCCGAATAAGGGAGATATGCTCGTTTGAAGTCAGGTTTGAAATGTGGATTTTTGGACCTAGTTGGGTCCATTTAGAACCGACTGGGCCTCATTTAGACCCGACCGGGTCTCAATGAAAACTTTTCTAGACTTGCTTTTTAGGCCCAGCTGTGTATTTTAGGGCTCGGTTGGGTCTTAATGGCGCTAAACAGACTGCTGGCGGGAATTGAACACATATCTTTGTTGGAAGATATTTTTGATCAAATTGGCTCAAACTCTATAAATTCGACCTCTTCCTTCAGAATTCAAGGTTAGCAAAATTTCCAAAAGCTTTGAAGAGCTAAATAGACCATACTTGCTGCATACTGTACACACGGCACACACATACATTCTGCTTTACACTGACTGTACACTGCTCACACTGTACACTATACACAATATACTGCACAACACGCGGCTTTGCCATTTCTGCTTTATTCTGTATTTTGCTTTATCTGATAAATGCACTGGTATTTACCTTGCAGTTATGGGTTTACGCCTACTTTCCTAGGCTCGCTCCCGTACCAGTCACAGAGACTCCTCTGGTCGTCCCCTTTTCACGCCCCTTTGACGGGAGATGCACCCGGAGGCCACGAGAGACATTCGGCTTTTTTCGCCGATACTTCGACACCATTACCCCCGCCGAGGTATGTTTTACTTACAGTTCATTTAAGCTTTGCCTTTCCACTGCATATTTCAAAAACAGTAGATAACAAACTGTGTTGCATTTTCAGATCACCTGGCAGCCTTGGGCTCCGTTGCCAGCTGTGATGCGGGATCGGTTTGCCGGTGCCAATGAGACCTCACGTTTCCGGATCTTGTTGGAGGGCCCGGTCTGTCGGGCTTGGTACCTGGGTGAGCGTTTCCTATGCCAGACCCTAGGGTTACCTGAGCAGATAGTCCCGGTTCACCCTCCTGCGGACATGAGGGAGACCGAGAGGCTCACCACCGAGCAGATGGACGATTACACTATCGGCTGGGAGGAGGCCCGCTTCAGAGGCATCGGTGACTACCGAGAGTACGTGCAGACATACCTGATGCGACCTCTGAGCGGCGGCCGTCGAGCGGAGGGGGCCAGGCCCGTGGCGCCAGCGACTGGGGCAGGAGCGGGAGCTGGAGCGGGGGCTTCGAGGAGGGCCCGAGTCCGTGGCAAGGGCGGAGCTCAGGGAGGATGGGGGGCTGGTTGGCCCACCCTGCCTGCTATATTGACTTTCCAGGGGCAGGGTGGGGCGACCTATCAGATCCCCTTCGCCCCTCCGCCGGCTGATCACGAGTTCGTCGGCGTCCCCGACTTGCCTCCGGTATGTATTACTGCAGTTTTTGTATAGTCATTTCATTTCAGTTTATTTGATATTCCACAGAATATTGATTGTAGACACCCCATTTTTGACCGTCCTCAAGACTTGGACGTCACCGTTTGAACACTCGGTGATTATCCATGTTTGTGTTCGTTTGGAGTTCCCGGAGGCCTCGGCTCGCATGCCTTGCCTCAGGATCTCCGAACTCGACCGTTTAGTGTCTGGTTTTGCACCAAACACTTGTGTTTTGCCTTGGAAGGGCAGGGTAGGGTTTGTGGACCATCCCCACCCATCACCGGCAGTGGCTAGAGGCCACCGGCTGGTTTTTGCTGCCACCGGCAATGTATATTGCCGGCCGGCACTATTTGTTGCCGGTCAGCACTTTTTAGTGCCGGCCGGCACTCTTTTTGGCCAAGATGGCATTTTTGGCCGGCCGATTACTGTGCATCTGCTTTTGCAGATATTTTAAGACAACTGTCTTGCTTTTGCTCCCCTCCATACACGTGTATGGAGGGATCTCCCTCTTATGAAGCTTGTCTTGTAAGCTTTACAATACAAGAAGTGCCATATAGGGAGAGGGGGGTCTCTTGGCTTAGAGGTTAGGGAGTTTTTAGATATTTTGAGAGCAAAAACAGCCATTGTTAAGCTCTGGTTTTAGGGTTTGAGTTAGATACACTCCCTATATCTCTTTCCCCCTCTTTTGTGCTCTAGGTGTTTTGTGTCTTACTATTGCACACAAACACCTAGTGTTTCACCTTCCTCTTGGAGCTGAGGTTCCAAAGAGTGTGTTTTGAGATTTTGGTGTTAGATTCAAGCTCAAGAAGGCCATTGGAGCACCATTGTTGAAGAGGACTACAAGGGTAAGAAACTCTCCTTTTTTCCCATTTTTGTATTGATTTTCTACCTATCTTAGAGCTGTTTTTGTGCTTATTGTATAATACAAAAAAGTTCTGTTTTTAGGCCCTCTTTATTGTTTATTAAGACTGTTTTGTTGTTTGAGGGTGGTTGACCCCCTTAGACCTTGAAAGGCCTCATTTTGGGCCATTTTGTACTAGCTCCGGGATTTTGGTGTTGGGGTCTCTTCACCACTGAAATCTTGAGGGATTTTAGTGGTGAAGATGATGTCTTGAAGTCCCAAGAAGGAGAGGGCCACCCCCTCTCCTTGTTGTCCTTGAAAAGGGCATGTTTTGGCCTCTTGAGAGAGCATATGCTTGAGTGTGTGTTGAGCATGTTTAGGTTGTTTTTCATGCTTATATATCCATAATATAACCTGATTTTAAATTGATTTTGGTACTCCATGCATGCTTAGCATAGTTGCCTTGTTATGCCTTAACATGTCTTAAGTTGTTAGCCTTTGTTGGAGCATGTTTTAGGCTTAGTCTTGTGAAGATTATGTGCATATTTTGCCATGTTCTAGGTCTGTCCTAGGTTGTATGGGTCGGATTTGGCATGCATCATATAGCCTCTTTGCATTTTGGCTTGTTGGCCTTAAGTATGTGAGTGTGTAGCATGCCATTTTTGCATTGATTTGGGTGATTTGGGACCATCCACCATGTCATTTCAGACCTTATAGTATGCTTGTATGCTTGCTTTAGTTGTCCCTTTAATGCCTTGTAAGGTTGTCATCTCATGCTCCATGTTCGTGCCTTCATGTATGCCACCACCATGTTTAGGCCCCTAGGATGTCATGTCATTGTGTTCTTAGCTTTGTTTTAACATGCCAAACCTCTGATTTTGGTCCTTCCTTTCATGCCATGTTTGGTCTTGCTAAGAGTGGTCCAATACTCTCTTTAGCTTGCTTTGAGCTTTGATCATGCTAGCATGCATTGCTTGTGTTAATTGCTTAATCAATCA
>NW_021026289.1:113914-257113 GCF_004153795.1 Camellia sinensis | reverse complement strand
TACATTGCATATCCGTTTGTTTTGAAAATGCTTTGGAATTTGCTACTGGCAAGTAGGCTAAAATGCGGATTTCAACGAGTTTTTCCAACTCAAACAATCCGGCCTATACCACACGGCATTCAAAAAGTTTAACACATAGCATCTAGCCACATGTTAGAATGCAGTATTGGCAACATTCACACTCATGGCGATATGCTAAAGCATTAAAATACTTACATAGTACTCCATGCCAAAACAAAGAGATGTTAGCAAACATGCATGATCCAAGTCCATGTTAAGTGCCTAATGCATCGCATACAAAATGTTGCTAGAATAGGCTCGGCTATCCTAAACATGTCATGTGAAAATGCACAATCATCACGTATTCAGTTTAAAGTATTGATGCAGTTAGCGTGATGTCCGAGCCTAATGCATGTAATACAAGCTCATGAGTGCACACATGCATAGCTATAAGATGCTAATTAAACGTGTCCTGATACTAACCATTAGAGCGGGTAAGTAAAAGGTAGAAAGAAGTGGGGTTGGAAGACATACACACCCACCCACACACACTTATTACAGATTACCCTCGCTCGGAGGGACCGAATAAATATTACAAATTAATTACCTACACCAGCTAATTAATATTACAAATTAACTAATTTAATTAACAAATTAAATAAATTAATTAAGCAGAGAAACGTCTCGGGAAACGCGCCACCATGCGCAGCTGCCTCTGTTTTTCTTCCTTTCCTCCTCTGGAGGCTGTCAAAGCCTCAGGACTGCATCCTTGGACGAGGGGATCACCACCGGCTGAATGAAACTACCACCGGCAGTGTGTATGGCCATCGGCACAAAGTTGAAGCTTGTCGGCAGAGAAAATGGTGCGGGTCGGCAGAGTATTCCTGCAGAACCTGCAACTCACAGCAACAGAGGGCAAAACAAGGCATGACAGCATATTTCAAGGCATGTATGACCAACCATGTCTCTTATCATTGTAATGACTCAAAGGGACATGTGCCTCGATTCTCGGACCACCAATCACGCATTTCCATGCATGATGGTCCAGGAACCAAGCATGCAACTTTGGTTTCAAATGCATGCAAACCAATCAAACAAATTAGGCCCAATTCCTATCACAATTCAAGGAAACAGCATGCATGCAAGATGCAATGCAAACTGGCATACAAGCTAAGGATGCAAAATGGCATGGCAAGCACTTATGCAAGCATACAAGCATGCATATGGATAAAATGAGTGCAAGATGGACTTAAAACATGAATTAGGCGACTCTAAATAGGCCTAAAACAGTAGCCATTGTGCTAAAAAGGTGAGGGCTAATGGCTGACACCACACATGCACATAAGGACCAACACTTAAGCATTAAATCAAACAACATTCAAGCACACTTGAGAGAGAACATGGACAAATTAGCATGCATTATAAGCTCTAAATAATGCTAACACATGTGCCAAACCAAGCAACATTCAAGCCAAGCATGCACCAAAGGCCTAAATGTTCAAAGCAAATCAACGAGGCATTGAACTACACTTTAACAAGACAAACAAAATGGCATGCATTAAAACACTAAAAACAGATTTTTAGCATGTTAAAACCAAGGCCAAAGGACTCTTTAGATGGCATCTAAGTGGCCAAATTCAAAGGCAATACACCATGGCCAAAACATGGAGCACGCAACACATGCTTATGAGGCATTAAAGATGCATGCAAGGCAATCAAATGAGCATGGAAATGGGACTGAAATCAGTCCAGGATGATCCCAAATCAAAAAAAAACAATGCAAAATGGCATGCTACACATGCACATACTCAAGGCCAACAAGCCCAAATACAAAGGAGCTTATAATGCATGCGAAGATCAACCCAAACGACTATGGACAGAGCTAAAACTGGCAAAATAAGCACATAAACTTCACAAATGCAAGCCTAAAACATGCTCCAACAAGGCTAACAACCTAGAACATGTTAAGGCACAAATAGGGCATTACATGGCAACTATAGCTAAACATTGCATGAAGTTCCAAAACCAACACTTGAAATCATGTTATATCATGGATATATAAGCATGAAAACAAACCAAAGATGCTCAAACACATCACTCAGCATAGGCTTCCTTAAGAGGCCAAAATATTGTCCTTTTCAAGGGACAACAAGGAGAGGGGGTGGCCCTCTCCTTCTTGGACTTCAAGACATCATCTTCACCACTGAAAATCCCTCAAGATTTCAGTGGTGAGGAGACCTCAACACCAAAATCCCGAGCTAGCACATCTTTTGGGTGGGATACCAATAATTTCTTCGTCCCCATCTCAGGACCACTTATCTTAGTAGTGGACTCAAGTTTTGGTATGTTTTGTGGGGATAAAAATTCCTAATGTTTTTCAACTTTGTCATAATAAGTTCCCTCATCTTAGCATGCCCCAAAGGGGGTGACCATCTGACTATAAACCAGTTTTTTTATTTTGGTTTTTTTCACTATTCCACAAAAATAACAAACACATTTTTTTCTTATCTCAACCTCCCCACTCTTCCCAAGTTGGCCCAAGGATAGATCCTATGTTCCCTTCATCCTATCTCCAACCATTGGACAAGCGGGCCGCCCAGGGGGGGTGTTTGGCTTGGCCCACGTTTGTTTTGAAGAACGGGGCGGGGGGCCCTGAATCCTTAGCTTTAGGTGACCATGCAATAATGTTTTCAAACATTATGGTTTTTTGCTTTCAACATCATCCCATTATATGGACAAATAAGGGCTATCTTTCATTTAATTGCTATAAAGAATCAAAATGGGTCCCATTCTGATTATAAAGCCCCATCATCATCCTACATTATAGCCCCCAAACCTTTAGCCATGTCTATGTAAACATCGCACTTGCTGGTTTTTTTTTTGTTTTTGTTCAATAGGGGACCAGTAACCCCAGGTTTGTCGCTAGATAGGAAAAAGTGACCCATGGCCATTTCCCCTCAGACCGCACTCAATCTGGCATGTATTATCCTCCGAATTCTGAAGGGTGATAACAAGTAATATTAATATGCACTCCACCGCTTAGTATTTATTTCCTCGCGCCATGGATACTTGTTGGGGATTTCTCTCCAAGTAAAAGCCTTATAGGACACGGAGTTTATTTTGGTTTGGGGCCTTATCACAGTATAAAATGCCGGGGCGGCTCAAATGAAGGCCTTTGGAGGCCTAGGGTGTCAACACCCTCAAAAAACAAACACTCTTAAATAAACAATAAAGAGGGCTTAAAAATAGACTTTTTATGTTATCCTAATCCAAAAACAGCTCTAAGAATACTAGAAAATTGATGCAAGAATGGGGAAAAAAGGACTAGTTTCTCACCCTTGTAGTCCTCTTCAACAATGGTGCTACCAATGGCCTCCTTAGCTTGAGTCCAACATTACCAAAACTTCAAAAACACACTCTTGTAGACACTCCAGCTCCAAGAGGAAGTGAAATACAGTGTTTGTCGTGCAATAGTCGCAGACACAAAACACTAGTGTGGAACAATTAAAAAATGAGAGGGAAAGAGAGCCTAGTTGGTGTATCCTAACTCACACTCTAGAAAAACCAGAGCTCTCCTTCTGTATTTTTCCATCTCTCAACATGTCAAAGCCTCCTTTTTGCTTGAAGAGAGCTTCTCCTCTATATGCCTCTGTAAAGCTTACAAGACAAGCTTTGCAAGAGGGAGATAACCCCTCTACACGTTCAACACTCCTACAATACACAAATCGAGATTACAACTCGTGATTTTCCAAATTAGGCAATCTAGTCTATACTTGTTTGCTGCGCGCATAACATAGTAATTCTAGGCTAATAAATGGAATAAGAACACATAGCGTTTTCAAAATCGGATATCATGGTTAGTAGAGGCCGGTCTTCGGACTGGGCGAAAGGGGGTGCTCATAGCTGACCTTCCCCGATCGTACCCAAGCTCCCGAGCCGAGACAACTCCGGTGATGACGGACATGTGGCCTTCGGCACCGAGTCAGGGTTTCCTAAATTTCCCGTTTTAAAAATATTTAGGTGGCGACTCTGTATCTGGCAAAGCAGTCCATGTTTGGCACTACTTTTCAAAAAATCAGTTTTCTCAAACGACTTGCCAGATTTGGACTCTTTGGTTCAAGATTAAGAACCGTGACACAAATCGAGTCCGAACTGTAGCACGAGGTCCCACGCGGGCGCCGTCTACAACACTTCTCTCCTTTTAGTGGACATAACTCTCATTATTGGACAAATTGATTAAGTAATGGAAAGGTAAATAAAAAAGGATTAATAAAATTGGCTTAAAAGCAAGTCAACCGACATAAGGAAGATGAATAAAATTGGTTAGATTCGGCCGGACATTATGCCGAGTCCATTATGTCAAGAGACGTCACATGTCAATTCATGATATTTTGACGGATCTTGGAGCGTGTCTTTTTCCCTCTTTGAGCTTACTCCATGATAGGAGGAAGGGGTGGTTATTAATTCATTGCACTCATTGATTTTTGTCCAAAATCATGTCCAAACTCATCAAGCAATCAATTTTGCTCATTGATAGTTTTGGAAATGACTTCGTTCTTCTCTTGAGGCTTTCCATGAAAGAGAAGAGCAAGAGGGACAAATAGAGCTCAAAAAATTCTGTCTGCACTGTTTTCACCTCAGAACACAAAAACAGAGTTTTGCATAAAATTAGGGCACGACCGGCCTTATTTGGGTCCAGCTGGGCTTCATTCGGGGTCGGCCGGCCATCAATGTTTGGTAAGGCAGTGTGTTTTGTAGAAGCAAAGGGCAGTGATTGAAGGTGAAACAGGATAGATTTCGAGGAAGGCAAACATAATTACTTCTGAAACCGCTACGAGCATGCCATCCTTGTGATTCCGTTGTAAATTGTAAATTAATGATTTTAATATTGTTGTAATTATTGATTGTCGTAATTAATATTGTTGTAGCAATGATTTGTTAGATGGTTAGCCTATTTTGTTGTAATAAATTAGCTAGTTAGTTAATTATAGCTTAGCTAATTAGTTATTTATTCATTCACTCGGTTTTGTAATAATTAGTTTAATTCGGACTCTCTGACATTGATTCGCACCCTCTTGCATGAGGGCTAATATGTAATAACATCTATGTCTTCCAACCCTACGTCTTTCTCTATTTTATTTACCTGCTTATTTTCAAATTAGCATTCTTATGATTCGCATCCATTGTCTTACATGCATCCAAGGTTCGAGTCATCATACTAACCCAATGTCAATTTGAATTTATTACTTGAATACGTGCTTTATCGCATGTTTTGAATGGAATCATATGCCATGTTCATAGTCGATCCTATTAAAATTACATAACGTGTGCATTGCATTTAGTCATATTGCATTAGTTAAGAGCATGCATGTTTTCTAATTATTTTGCTTTGTTTTAGATTGGAGTACTAGGTGCGCAATTTTGAGTTTTAGCATGATACATTGCGTGTTAGTGTTATAATATCAAGCATATTTCCATAAGGCTAAGTGTTTAAATGATATACAGTAGACACCCCATTTTTGATCGCCCTTACAACTTGGGCACCATCACTTGCACACCTAATGATGAATGTATATGCTTGTCAAGTGCTTGAAAGTCCTCAGCGAAATGCCACAGCTCTGAGCCTTAGAACCCTGCAAACCTTGTGCCTTGTCTTTGCACCAAAGCCTCAATCTTTCAAACCTGAAAAACTTGGGACCTACAGGCCTATTTTTGTGGGCTGCCAGCCACCCTTGTGCCTTGCCGGCCAAGAGTGTGGCCTGTCGGCCACCATTTATGGCCAGCCGGCTAAAAGTGTATTTTGTAGATATTTTATGCCAACTGTGTCAACTATTTGCACAGATGCTTGCATCTGCTCCCACGTATATGGATGGATATTTCTGAGGGAGTGGCCTATTTTTCTATAAATATAGGACCCCTTCTCCTATTTTTGTGGGTTAGAAAAATTGGAGCAAAATTAATTCTCTCTCTCTCTCTTGAAATTTCTTGAGCTTTTGCCTACACACTCTTAACCAAACCTTACCACCTTTGAGCTGAGGTACGTTGGAGCCTTACTTGAGCTCTTGAGGGTGTTTTTGTGTTGTATTGTTGCTTGGAAGTGACCTCCTCTTCAAGAGGTATAAGGCTTAGTTTGTTTTCCTTGGTTTTGTTTGCTATTTTCCTATTATTTTCCTACTGTTTTTTCTACTATTTTTGGGCTATGTGAACTCTGAAATTTTGGGCTGAAACTTGTGGTTTAAGGCCTTAAAGGGTGGAAGGGTGATTCACCTCTCTTTCCACCTTGCTTCTCTAGCTTTTACCCTTGTGTTTCCCACCTTTACACTATCTTTTTTTAAGCTTTTAAACACTGATTTTCAGAGTTATTTCAGTGGCTAAAAACATGTTTTGAAGTCCAAAATTGGAGGAGTTAGCCTCCCTTCCTTGTGTTTTATTTACTAGCTTACATAGCTCCATGTTTTAGCTTATTGCTCTAACTAATTTTGTCTTAATTCCAGCATGTTTTAGGACTTATTTAGCACTGTTTTAGGACTATTTTTAGTTCATTGTTGCATTTGAGCTTTGTATTACATGCTTGTAGTGCAATTGTCCTCATAGGTTTAGTGGTTTAGGCCTTAGCCACCATCTTATTTGAGTTGATAGTATTTGTTTTATGCTTTCCATTCTTGTTTTCACCCTTAATCATCTCTGCAACCTCCCTCCTTTCTTGGTTTTTGCTTTGCTTTGAAAGTTGGTTCAAACTAGTTGCTCATTTAAAGCATGAGATTAAGGTCTTATGCTTAATGGTTTAATCCCTTTAGGGGTTCATTACCAACAGCATGGCACTTCTCTCATGTCTAAAATAACTCTTGGTTTGATGTTTCTTTCTATTAGAGGACTTAAACTCACTTTTGGACTTAATTGATTAAAGAATTGCAGGGTAATTAAAATGGAGTAATAAAATTCGTGACTAAAAATGGACAAGATAATAATTTCGTTTGGGTTCAATCGGGCAGTAATTGAACCCTTGAATCTTGAGTCGTTTCATACTCATGGTGGTTTTGAGAGTTTTGTTTTGTTGCACTAATTGAACTTGCACCCTTTGGTTCATAAGCCATTACACAATGGAATTGCATTCATTGATGGTTTGTGAACCAAGTTTACTACTCTTTTGAGCTGTTCAAATGATAAGAAGAGGTAAGTTGTGCAAACAAACCCTTGAGAATACCTTGTTCCTGCTCTATTTGCTCTCTATTACAGCAGGAAAATCCATTCATCAATGGCCGGCGGCCACTATTGGTGGCCACCTTTTGTAACCAGCGAGCTACCTCTGCAAAACCAAGCAGTGTGCTTTTTCAGGCAAAATAGAGCTGATTTGAGTTGAAAAATGGTGTATATGTTCTATTGTGCAATAGAGGCATCTGGCAATAGGACAATGGCCTTCTTCGGGTAGAAACGTATTCATGCATGAACCCTCCCTCAATCCTCGGGATCCGTGAAGTGATGTTAATATTAATGTTGTGCTTGAAGTAGTGGCATTGTAATAGCTAATTCATTTCGTACTGTAATTATTTAATTAGCTAGAGTAGTTAACTAATTATTTTATTTAGTTTGTATTCATTAGTTAAGTAGTTTAGCTAAATTATTCATTTGGGTTTGTAATAGTTAATTAATTAGCTTAGCTTTAATTAGTTAGCTAGTTTATTCATTCGGACCCTCTTGTGTGAGGGCGCAATGTTGTAATAATGTGTATGTCTTCTAACCCCACATCTTTTTCCCTTTTATTTACCTGCTTATGATGGTTAGTTAGAAGCATCATGTTTTGTTTAGCATCTTTCATGATTTACATCCACTTGTTTTGCATGCACCGAGACTCGGTTCATCATTCTAACTTGCATTGTTCGTTAATACTTTTTTGAATACATGCTTGGACCGCATGCTATCAAATTGATTCATATGCCATATTAGTAGCCGAGCCTAGTAATTGTATGTTGCATTAGTCATGTTGCATCAGTTAGGATCATGCATATTTTCTAACTCTTTTGCTTGTTTTGGCTTGCCTTGGAGTACTCGGTGAGCATTTTTGTGCTTTGGCATATTGCATAAGTGTGATTGTTGCCATGTTTAGCATGCTTACCATGTGGCTAAGTGCTTAAATGATAAGCGATTTGAATGCCTATGGATGAAGGCTAGTTGCTTGAATTGGGATAGTTTGATTAATGTACATTTGACCCCACTTTTACAAGTGTGCACATTCACAAACTCTTTTCAAAAACAAACATAAAATCAAGCGTTCCAATTCTTGCAAATTAGTCTATACTTGTGTGCACGTCATATAGTAAGTTAGCCTAATAAATCGAAACAAGAGCATATAATGTAAATAAAAATCACATCATAATTAGTAGAGGCCGATCTTTGATCGGGCGAGTGGGATGCTCAATTCATGACCTTCCCCTCTTGTACCTAAGTTCCCAAGCCTAGACAATCTTGGTGATAATAGATACGTGGTCTTTGGCATGAGTCATGGGTTTCCTAAATTTTTCAAAAATATTTAGGTGGCGACTCTGTATCTGGCAAAACAGTCAATTTTTGACAATTTGATTCAAAATTGATTTTTCAAAAAGAATTGTCAGATTTGGACTCATTTTGTGTTTATCTATTTCATATTGCACTTGTGAGATCAGATTCATAGCCACAAGTAGAGTTTGAACTGTAGGGCTTATTCGTCTTCCGAATAAGGGCACGAAAAGTCGAGCTACAATTTCTGGCGACTCTGTTGGGGAGATTTAGAGAACTTGACTTGAAATTCATGATTGAAATTTTATCTACATTTATATGTTTCTTTGCATTGCATTTGCATTAGTGCACCTAAGTCACTGTGTTTGCCATCTGCTATTCCTGGTTGGTTTGCCGAAGGCTTGCCTAAAAGCTTGCCAAAAGGCTGATCGGTTGTGGGATCTACCATGATGGGAACACAACCCTTGGATCTGGACTACCGCAATACCATTTGATCCTTCTTTCACTTCTTGGTGCTAGATGCGAGAGGTATATTAGGTAATCTTGCCATGGTACCTTTTTGACCATTCGACCTAGTTGCATATAGTAAAGTTATAGTGACTATTCCAACTTAGGACATGATGCCACCCATTTGAAGGATGCTGTGAAACCCATTTGTTTGAAATAGTGTAGCCTAGATCATGCCAAAAATTTAGGACAAGGTAACCCTACCCCCTCATGAGGGTGTTTTGGTTTTTTTACTTGATATGTGCCTTTTTAGTGAAACTGTATAGGGTGGTTCATATCAGTATGAGTTTGAGAACAGAGTTTAGTGGGGATTACAGTTCAGCTATGCGTTTTGACTGTTGTAAATTGGGGCCAAAGTGCTATCTGAGTTTTGATTATGTTTTTCTTTCTTTCTTTTTGCTAGGTAGTTTACCATCATAGCTTCAGAAAGACCTGATATTCCCCAAGTTGTGTGGACCCGCTTTGCCAGCTTTGCAAAGCTCAAGACCTTGTTGGTGGTTGTAGACACCCCATTTTTGACCGTCCTCAAGACTTGGACGTCACCGCTTGAACACTCGGTGATCATCCATGTTCGTGTTTGTTTTGAGTTCCCGGAGGTCTTGGCTACGCGCCTTGCCTCAGGATCTCTCAACTTGCTTGTTCTGTGCTTGGTTTTACATCAAGGACTTGTTTGTTTTGCACCTGAGGGTAGAGAGTAGCTTGCTAGCTACCCCTGACACTCACCGGCCCTGGCTTGAGGCCACCGGCCGTGTTTTCCTGCTACCGGCCGTTGGTGAAATATACCATTGGCCGGTCGGCATTTGGTGTGGTCGGCTAACCATCTGTTTGGCCGATGGCCTCCTTTTCTGGCCGATACCACCTTTTTGCCTTTTTTAGGAATAATGCATGCCAGCTGTGCCAGCTGGAATGCACGGACCTTGCCCCTCACGCATAGGTGTGGCTGTTTTGAACCTTTGCACCCTTTTTGGTCCAAGCTTCCTAGAGAAGATTGCACCATTTGCTCAAGCTTCTAGAGGAAGCTTGACCCTTTGTCATAGCTTCCTCAAGAAGCTTGCCCCCTTAGCTTAGCTTCCCTTGGAAGCCTTGACCCTTTTTGAATAGCTTCCTTTGGAAGCTTAGTCTTTGCATTGTCTATATAAGAGACCCCTCTTCTCCTTTGATGGGGTTTAGCAAAATCAGACCTAGAACACATATATTCTGATACATACATCTTCTCTCTCTATATCTCCCTCTCTCTCTTTATTCGTGTGTGTTTGAGGGCCCAAAAGGGTGATTTGTTCTTACTTTTGCACTAAAACACACACCATTACACCATACTTCGACTTTGCGAGGTGTTGAGGGTTTATTCTTGAGGTTTTGAGTTAGTTTTGATAAGAAGAAGGTGGCTGGGCTTGCTGTTCTTGAGGTGTTCTTCAAGGGTAACACTTTTGCTTTAGATTCCCCAATCTTGCACTAGCTTTTGACCTGCTTTGCATACTGATTTGAGCTTTGTGTATAACTGAAAAAAGTCTTGTATTTGCATGCTTAAGATACTTCATTAAGGTCATTTTGTTGTTTGGGGTCAATCTCCCCCTCTGAGGCCTTGTTTGGCCCTTTTTGTGCTCTCTTCGATAAGGTTTGGGGACTTTTGTGTATTGGCCTTCTCACCACTAAAATCCAGTGGATTTTCAGTGGTGAAGAAGGGGTTTTGAAGTATTGCATAGGGGAGGGACACCCCTCTCCCTTGGTCTCTCTCTTGTTCGCATTTTTGGCCCATAAGGGTAGCATGTATGATTAGTTGTTCTTGGCTTCATTCCAGAGGTTTTTGGGTGTTATTGGGTCATATTATGCCTCTGTTTTTGGTCAGATTGAAGGTCCCTTGCATGCATAATATACTTGCTTTGTATTCCTCCGTTATGCCTAGAAGTGCATCATGCATTTAACCTACTATGCTCTCATGTTTTGTCCTAACTTTGTGAAGTTCTTAGCCATGTCTTACCATGCTTAAGGTCTGTTGGGAGCTTATTTGATCATATTTACCATGTTTGGTATAGCCCCTTTGTATTTTGGCTTGTGAGCCTTGAGGGTGTGAGTCATGAGCATGTTTTAGTTGGGTTGTTTCAATGATTTGGAGTCATTTCACGTGTTGTGTCAGTCCCTAATCCATGTTCCTATGCTTGCATCCATCACCCTTTTCATGCCTTGAAGAGGTGTCCTTTTGTGCCTTGAAATAAGTATTGTGCATGCTTATGTATTTAAGTCTTTGGGGCTGCCATATCAGTGGGTTTTGGGGCATATTTTGATGCATAAAAACTCTGTTTTGGGTTGCTTGGTTCATGCCATGTTTGCTTGGGGTAGGTGTTGAGCAATGCTCTCTTTTGTGGCCTTGAATACCTTCTATTTTGCATCCATTCCCGAGCATATCTTGGTGTCATCTTTCACATGCTTTTCAAAGTTTAATATGAGTGTTTAATGTCCAAGCATATTGCCTTTAAGTATGCTTAGAGTTGTCCCCTTTCATGCTTAGATGATAAGCCTTGGTGTGTGCATGCTTGCATGCATAAGTTGTGCCATTTTTGACCCTTTTGGCCACTATTTTAGGGTGTGGCTAAGACCTCCCATTTCAGTCTAAGTCCATTCTCGTACATCGTTGTATGATTGATTTGTTGCCTCTCATTGCATGCTTGCATTGTACCATGTTTGCATCACATGTTAAATTGCATTGTATTGCCTCTTGCATGATTAGCACATTGCATGCTTGCATAATAGATTGCATTCCATTTGACATGTTTTGCATCTTAGCCTCATGTTGCATTCTTGAGCCATGCTTGTATACATGCATTGCATTGCTTGGTTTGGGGTGTCAAACCATGCATGAGGATTGAGAGTGTTCGTACTCCAAGTGACGTAACACGTCTCAATCCTCGGTCGCCAACACCCTTGATCTCAATATGATAGGGTGTTGGCATTCATCTCTTTTGTTGCATGCATTTTACATTGAATGGCAAACTTGGCCTCTTAGGCCATTATGCATCAAAATGCATAATTGATGGCCAGAGGGTCGAGGGTCATGCTCCCTTGAGGCCATTACATGATGGGGAGTGTGGTCATGCTCACATTTGCTTGAAAATTCCATGCCATACACTACTTGCCCTCTGCTGCTGTCAACTGCAGGATTCTGTAGGAAGAAATAGCCGACCGGCTACTTGAAGTGCCGACCGACCAAATACAATTAGCCGGTGGCTTAACCAATGGTCGATGACCATTCCCTTCAGCCGGTGGTGTTCCCACTTGGTCGGTGATGCTCCCCAGTGTTCAGAGAAGCCTCCTTGAGACTTGTGCAAATTTTCAGAGGAGCAGGGCAGTGTAAACAGAAGCAACAGTGCTATGGCAGCGAGTTTTCGAGCCGGGCGAGTCAAGCATGCATCATTCGCGCATTCCGAGGCAGAGCTGCGGCAGTCTCTTTAGCTTCACATTTAAATTATTTTTGTGATTAATTTGTTAATTAATTAAGAGGGTCTGTAATAATTGATTAGCTAGGATAGTTGATTCATTATTCGGACTGTATTATTCTTTCGGACCCTCCGAGCGAGGGCAACTGTGTAATAAGTGTGTGTGAGTGTGTGTATGTTTTCCAACCCCCACTTCTTTCTTCCCTTTTTATTTACTAGCTTTCGATGGTTAGTATTAGGACATATTTAAAATTAGCATACCTTATGTTATGCATGCGTGCATTCATACATTTGTCTTGCATGCACCGGGCTCGGCGCATCATACTAACTACATTCATGTTTCAATTCCAAATTGAATACGTGTTAATTGTAGCACTTTGCATGTCATTTTAGAATAGTCGAGCCTATTGTATTCGCATTCCTACATGTGTTGCATTAGGCATTTCTGTATAGTTAGGATCATGCATGGATTTCTAACATAGCTTTTGTTTTGGCTTGGAGTACTCGGTAAACTTTTACGCTTTAGTATCCTTGCACGCGTGTGAACGTTGCCATGACAGCATGATTACCATGAGGCTATTTGCTTATGTGATATAACTGCTTGAATGCCTGTGGATGGAGGTTGAATTACCTGAATTGGAATAACGCATTAAAACCGTGAGTTTTAAGCCCACTTGATAGTGGCAAAAACCATCTTTTCTAAAGCCCACTTGAGGGTGGCAAAACCTGCATTTTAGCCTACTTACGAGTAGCAAACTGCTTTCAAAAAGCAAACATGAAATGTTTTGTTCTAACTCAGGCGATTCAGTCTATACTTGTATGCTGTGCGCATCACATAGTAAATCTAGGCTAATAACCGGAATAAGAACGCATAATGTTTTCAAAGAAAGATATCATGATTAGTAGAGGTCGATCTTCGAATCGGGCGAGAGGGGGTGCTCATAACTGACCTTCCCCAATCGTACCCAAGTTCCCGAGCCGAGGCAACTCTGGTGATGACGGACACGTGGCCTTAGGAAAACGAGTCAGGGTTTCCTAAATTCCCCCCAAAATAAAATATTTAGGTGGCGACTCTGTATCTGGCAAAGCAATCTATGTTTGGCACTTCTTTACAAAAATCTGTTTTTCAAAATGATTTGTCAGATTTGGACTCTTTGGTTCAGATTAAGAACCGTGACAATTAGTGTCCGAACTGTAGTGAGCCTAAAGACGAACAGAACGGGACTCATCCTCCCGGGGCATTCGAGGATGTCTACAGTGGTCAGCCGAGTTAGTCTCGGTTCTGCCGATCACTCGACAAAGAAGGGACAGACAGTCAGTAGCGTTAGTACAGAGCACTCCGCAAACACCTATCCATTTCTACTCAATCAGTTTGCCAGCATCTAGTTCATGTAGACCAGCAATGGCACAGAACACAACACAGAACATAGAGGAATTTGATGCCATGATGACTGTTTTCCAAAGAACCATGGACACTGTAAACCAGAGGATGGCTACACAAGATGAGATTATTGTCAATCTACGACGTGCATCTGGGGCATCCACATCAACTGTGCATCTGATCCTGATTGCTCAACCAAACCCAAATCTACCCTCGCTGGTTAAAAATCTGTCAGTCCTGGATCCTCAGGACATGTTTCCCCTTGCTCTAGCTTATCAGCCTCCGGTTCAACCTTCTGCAGGGATTTTTCCTTTTGATATCAATGAAATTGATCCGGCCTTAGTCAAGATTGCTAGATTGGAGAAAACATTGAAGAAATCCCAGGGTTCAACTACGTTCTAGATATCGAAGATAGGTACATTGAGGCTTCGGTCAGATTACCAGAGAAATTTAAGATGCCCCACACTGACAAATTCGATGGGAGTGGGGAATTGATTGTGCATGTCCAGTTATTTTCGGATGTATTAAGGCCCATGGGTTTGTCTCTGGCACAGAAGCTTTCGTTGTTTGGGAGAACCTTGTCTGATGTGGCGGTTATTTGGTACGCTAAGTTAGAGGACTCAACAAAGCGGAATTAAGAAGAGCTATCTGAGGCGTTTGTCAATCAGTATTCATATAACATCCAGATAAAAGTAACCATTAATCATTCATTGATTTTGTTGCCCAGTGGAGAGCCAAGGTAGCCCGAATGACAAATAGGCTTGTCGAAAGAGAACAAGTCCGACTAATGCTAGACATGTTGCAGAGAATGATAGTGGCTCCTTTGTCCACATTTGCTTCCTTATATGAGCTGGGGGTCTAGATTGAGAGTGCATTCAAAAAAGGCATTATTCACAGAACAAGCGAACTTGCAAGAAGGGCATTCTCCCGGAGTACCAATGCTAGCAGTAGCACTATTCCGCGGCCTGCAGATGTCAGCAATGTCGTCACAATGGCCAAGATGGCTGATTTGTTTGCTACTGCCACAACCTCACAACCTTCACAAAACACCGGTCCCCGGAATCGAAGAGTTTTTACTCCCCGCCATATGAGCCCAACCCACGCCCTCAAGTTATTAATGCAAAAAGGGCATCTTAAGCCTCTTGATCCTCGTCCACTTCTAGACCCATTACCACCCAAGCATGACCCTACCTAGTATTGTATCTTCCACCAACAACATGGCCATTCCACAGACATGTGCTATTGTCTACGTCATGAGATCCGGGATCTCATTGACAACAAAGTCATCCCTTCACCTTCCAAACCCAATGTAACAACCAACCCACTTCCTGCACACAACCAAGTCCTCCTACCCAGAAAAATTAACCACATCCATGCACTACCGCCCATCTTCAATCCTAGCACATACATTACCTCATCGCACCTACCAAAGTCGGAGGTGGTCATTCCAGAAGGCACAGACATGTGCATGATGGATCTGACACCACAAACCCAACCTAGGCCCATGGCAATAGAAACGGAGAAAGGGAAGAATGCACTAAAGACAGGGTTGTTTGATACACGTGTCATAGAGAAAGGGGTCTCACTCGCAAAAGAGTACGATCCCAGTTTATACATTGTGGCCATCGATCAGTCAAAGCCAGTGGTCATATTGCCGAACTTTCTCAGCATCAATGCTATAGAGGAAGACCAAATGGCGCATAATTAGAATGAGTGGCCTGAGCAAGGCCTGAATGACTTAGCAAACTTAGAAGAGGATCTGGTAAAATTGGAAAAGGATCTGAAGGATCTTTATTTCTACGAGGAAGAAGATACGAGTTGTGTATAGATGGTATGGTGGGACTCGAGCCAGCCAAAAACAAACAATGGATTGTTGAGTGAGGAAGAGTCTGATGTAGAGGAACAAACAGGAGAGACTGAGACAGAAGAGGAAATCATTGTTAAGGGCAAGGCTAAGGCTGTCCCTTTGACTGAGAAATAACAGGCACTGGAGCCATTTCAAAGGGAAAGGATAGAAGAGATCTAGGTGAAGATAGCTTTGGAACAAGAAAGGGGAAAAGAGAAAGAAGAGGTTGAGTCCATAATCGTCAATGTTCAAAATGCCAAGAAAACCGAGTGGGAACCTGTAGACACCCCATTTTATGTTACAGAAATCAAAAAATATTGGGATATTGAAACCTGAGTTATAATAGAGGAAGAATGGTATGATGACGGGGCACGTGATGTTAACATGCTTAGAATAGAACCTGTTAGCAACCCAATCATGACCGCGGGGGAGTGGTGGGAAGATAGCGATCTAAGCCACACATACACGGATGAGGGGTTGAAGGATGATACCCCTGATGATATGTGGTATACTGATGAGATTGATCATCTGACCCGTAGCGATCGGTACTTTAAACCCCTGATTTTAGGAATAGAACCTGATAGCAACCCAATCATGACCGCGGGAGAGTGGTGGGAAGATAGCAATCTAAGCCACGCATACACGGATGAAGGGTTGAAGGATGATACCCCTGATGATACGTGGTATACTGATGAGATTGATCATCTGACCCGTAGCGATCGGTACTTTAAACCCCTGATTTTAGATCAGCCAGAATCTTCTAACAAAGAGGCTGAGAAAGCAAAGGAGAAGGATGTTGAGGAAAACTTGGTCTTGAAATAGCTAAAGAAGATCTAGGCCGACATATCCATCTAGGAATTGGTAATGGCGTCTCGGGAGCATAGACAAGCCTTGCTCGAAGTAATGAACCGAACTAAACTGCCTATGAACACCATCGTTGACTAATTGGTGTCGTTGGTTACCTCTGGAGACGTTATGCCAGTGATATCCTTTATGGATAAAGAGTTGCCTCCCGAGGGCACCAACCAAAATTGTCCTTTATATGTAACCTTGGAAAGTCGAAAAAAATGGACTCCGGTGGTGTTAGTAGATACTGGGTCAGCGATTAATGTATGTCCAGTGAGAACTGCCTATGCCATCAGTTTGAGGCCGATTGACTTTATAGCCACGACCCAAGCTGTCCGGGCTTATGACAATACGAGTCGAGATGTTATGGGAACATTCAAAAGCCATATCCTAATCGGCCCGTTCGAACATGAGGTGGAATTCCATGTCATGGATGTTTCAGTAACCTTTAACTTGCTATTGGGAAGGCCTTGGCTCCACTAGATGAAGGTTGTGTTGTCAACCGTTCACCAACTAGTAAAGTACCCCTTTCAAGGTGGGATTGCTACTGTGTATGGCAATTCTGCAATTCACCCTCCCTAAGGAACTATCACACTAGTACTGGGAATCATAC
Organism: Camellia sinensis; assembly: GCF_004153795.1. NCBI lineage: Eukaryota > Viridiplantae > Streptophyta > Magnoliopsida > Ericales > Theaceae > Camellia > Camellia sinensis. The sequence continues at coordinate 239,996 of NW_021026289.1, read as the reverse complement.
ACGGGGAAGAGGATGTATTTCTCTTTGATTCTCTCTGGAAGAAGCTCGGTTGGTTCAAAACATTATGGCAGAAAACGAGGGAAATTATGTAAGTGCCCATTCAATCTATATGATGAACAAACAGGGGCATGTGCCCGGATCAAGACTAGGCCGAAGAGGCAGATAGAGAGGCACTATTGCAAAGGAGATGAGTCATAACCCCCATGCTTTCGGGCTGGGATACAAACCTACTGCTGCAGACTAGCAAAGAAAGGGGGAGGAGTTGAGGGAAAGAATCAAAGCAAGGAAAACTGGGAAGCAATATGAGTTAGTCCACAAACTATACGGGGAAACCTGAATGGACGCTTTGTCCGCCAAGGGAAAGATTTCCCCTTCTGTGGATTCCTGGAGCATTGGTATGACTAGGAAACGAAGACTAGGTATCTTGGGTTTGAAATCTTCTTCAGGCACCAACTACCAGAAGAGGAGGGTGAGCGGGAAAACCTAAGCACTGGTATGGATCAAGAAGAGGCTGCGAGCCTGGTTATTGAAGAGCAAGAGTTGCTGGGAAAGGCATTGGCTGACTTACTGGCAAGTTCTACTACTGGAGCTGAGTCCACCAACTTGGGATATAGTTTTACTATCTCGATGATTGGGGATAAACCAGTAGAGGATTTTACTAGTCTTATCATGGATGCATTTGACGCTTCGCGCCTGATCTAGAAATTTGAGAAAGGCACCGTCGGCAATTCTGAATCGGATAGTGAGTCTGAGTCTGATTGTGGAGTCGGAATCAAATTTGAGTTCTTCAAAGTCTGGCATCTCTGGGACTGGTAACACGGGTGCCAAAGTCCTGTCTTGGTCCTCTTTTTCTTTTTCTTTTGAGTCCACTGTAACCGAAGATCCTTACTTTTTGAATGGGAATGTTGTGAATGTTGCCTACTTCTCTGTGCCTTTGGTTTGTTGTATTGATCTTAATTTTCAAAATTTTGACATAAACGAAGATGAAGAAATTCCTCGGGCTTTGAAAAACTTGGTTGATTTTGAGAAGGAAATGCATGTTAAGCCATGTACATATGAAATTGTATCAATTAACATGGGTATCAAGAAAGATCCTCGCTTGGTCCAGATCGGGTCCACGCTATCTTCAGAGGAACGCAAGTTTTTAATCGCTTTATTAAAAAATTTCAAAGATGTTTTCGCGTGGTCCTACGAAGACATGCCTGGAATTGATCTTGAGATTGTACAACACCGGATCCCTCTTGACCCTGAGGCCCGGCCAGTTAAGCATAATTCCTGGATTGGGCTTTGAAGATCAAGGAAGAAGTTACCAAACAGATTGAGGTAGGGTTTTTGCTTGTAGTTAAGTATCCAACGTGGCTGGCCAATATTGTTCCAGTCCCAAAGAAGGATGGTAGAATCAGAGTCTATGTCAACTTCAAGGATCTAAATAAGGCTAGTCCGAAGGATGATTTTCCACTGCTGCATATTGATGAGTTAGTAGACTTCATCGTGGGCCATGCATTGCTCTCGTTCATGGATGAGTTTTTCGGGTATAACCAGATTTTGATGGCACCTGAGGATAGGGAGAAAACCGCTTTCAATACTCTGTGGGGCACCTATTGCTACCGAGTCATGCCATTTGGGTTAAAGAATGCTGGGGCCACTTATCAAAGGGCTGTAACTACCATTCTGCGTGACATGATCCACAAAGAGTTTGAGGTGTACGTGGACGATATGATTGTCAAGTCCAAAGATCGAAAGGGCCACTACACTACCTTGGAGAAATTCTTTTAGCGGATCAGAGAGTATAGATTGAGGTTGAACCCGCAAAAATGCACTTTCGGTGTAACAATAGGAAAAATGCTGGGATTCTTGATCACACAGAGAGGAATTGAGGTAGATCCTTCCAAAATCAAGGCCACCGAAAAGGAGGTGTTCGACTTTCTAGGTAAAGTGCAATTCATAAGACGGTTTATTTCAAAACTAATCTTGCTTGTGAACTACTATTTGGTCTCCTGAAAAAAGGAAATAAATTCCTATGGGATGATCACTGTCAGTTCACTTTTGAACAGGTTAAGCAGTACCTGCAGAATTTGCCTGTGTTATCACCACTGGAACCGGGAAAATCGTTGATCTTGTACCTATTAGTGACAGACTCAACCATGGGGTGAATGTTAGCTCAGGAGTCGGAGGCCAAGGTGGAGAAAGCCGTTTATTACTTGAGCAAGAAAATGTTAGATTACGAGACCCGTTACACTCCCCTCAAAAAATCTTGTCTAGCATTGGTATGGGCTACCCGGAAGTTGAGGCACTACCTGTTAGCTCACTCTGTAAACCTGGTTTCGAGATTAGATCCCATCAAATATCTCTTTGAGAAACCAGCGTTTACAGGTAGGCTAGCCCATTGGTTACTTCTTCTCTCTGAATTTGATCTTACATATGTCATACACAAGTCGGCTAAAGGGAGAGTTGTAGCAGAATTCCTGGTAGATCATCTAGTAGAAGGGGATGAAACGGTGGAGTACGTGTTCCTAGATGAAGATATTATGCAAATAGAGGAGAAAACGTGGACGATGTACTTTGACGGAGCAACCAATCAACACAGTTATGGGTTTGGTGTGTTACTGATAGCACCCGATGAATCTCATATACCCTTAGCCTTCAAACTCCGGTTTAAAGTATCCAGCAATGAAGCAGAATATGAGGTGTGTATTGTTAGTTTAGAAGCCACCCTAGAACTAGGGACAAAAAGGTTAGACGTCATTGGGGATTTGAACTTGGTTGTATCTCAAGCCAATGGAGATTGGCAGCTTAAAGAGGAGAAAATGATGGTTTACCATCAGGTCTTGGATATGCTGATTCTGAGGTTTGAGAAGTTAACGTTTACCCATCTGCTAAGAGAGAACAACCGATTCACCGATGCACAAGCAACTCTATCTTCTATGGTAGACATTTCATTGGGAGTCAGGATGCGTCTGCTTATTATTGAACAAACATACACGCCGGCCTATGAAACCGTTGCCGCGATAGATGAGGCTTCAGGCAAGAACCCCTGGTACTATGATATCTGAAATTTCCTAAAAAAGGAGATGTATCTGACAGGAGCAAATGCCAAGGACAAAAGGGGAATACAACGTTTGTCCGTTCAATTTATCATTTGCAGAGGCAAGTTGTGCAAAAGAGGCCATTTCGGAATGTACAAGCTATGTGTTGAGGAAGTGGAATCAAAGCGCCTTATGGAGGCTATCCACAAAGGAGAGTGCGGAGCCCACATGAACGGTGTGATGCTCGCTCAAAAAATCCTTAGGCAAGGCTATTATTGGTCAACCATGAAAGAGGATTGTATTGGTTTTGTGTAGCGATGTCACAAGTGCTAGATTCATGCCAATCGTATGAACATTCCGCCGTCTAAACTCTATAACATGACTTCACCATGGCCATTTTCTGTTTAGGGAATAGATGTTATCGGCGCAGTTACGCCAAAGGGGTCAAATGGGCATGAGTTCATTCTGGTAGCAATCGACTACTTCACAAAATGGGTGGAAGCCTAGTCCTACTCTGTGCTAAAATCATCGCACATGGCTAAGTTTATCAAGAACAACATCATCTGTAGATATGGGGTGCCCAATGAGATTATCTCCGATAATGGGACGCACTTCAAGAAAGAGGTGATAGATTTGCTTGAGAAATATAACGTGGCTTTCCATAAGTCATCAACCTACATGCCACAAACCAATGGAGTTGTCGAGGCTGCGAACGAAAATGGTCAAATGGGCATGAGTTCATTCTGGTAGCGATCGACTACTTCACAAAATGGGTGGAAGCCCAGTCCTACTCTGTGCTAAAAGCATCGCACATGGCTAAGTTTATCAAGAACAACATCATCTGTAGGTATGGGGTGCCCAATGAGATTATCTCCGATAATGGGACGCACTTCAAGAAAAAGGTGATAGATTTGCATGAGAAATATAACGTGGCTTTCCATAAGTCATCAACCTACAGGCCATAAACCAATGGAGTTGTCGAGGCTACGAACGAAAATATCAAGAGAATTCTACAGAAAATGGTAGAGACTTACAAGGACTAGCCAGATAAATTGCCGTTTGCACTCTGGGGCTACAGAACCTTAGTCTGAACATCTACTGGGGCAACCCCTTACTCTCTTGTTTATGGGATGGAAGCTGTTTTGCCTATTGAAATTGAAGTGCCGTCACTACGGGTTATGGCCAAGTGTCAGATAGCGGAGGCAGATTGGCAACGGAGTAGATTTGAGGAGTTGATGCTATTTGATGAAAGAAGGCTGAAAGCATTGTATCATGTCCAGAGCTACCAATGCTGAATTGCCAGGGCTTTTAACAAGAAAGTTAAGTCCCGGAATATCAAAGAAGGAGACATGGTTTTAAAAAACAACCGAGCTCCCATCCATGACCCTACGGACAAGTTTAGACCCAATTGGACTAGTCCTCACATCATCAAAGCTATCTGGTCGGGTAGAGCGGTTATTCTCATGGACTTAGATGGCCTGGAGTTTTCACAGCCGATCAACATGGACAAGTCGAAGAAATACTATCCCTGAGAGGCTCGCTAGGCTGAAAACCTGAAAGGACGACCTAGGCAAAAGTTAGAGCATGAAAAATTAGAAATAAAGAAAAACTGACCTCACAAGGTTGAAAACCCTAAAGGGCAACTTTGGCAAAAGTTAGAGTGCAAAAGAAGAGAGTTAAAACCAAAGTGAACCTGAACCGAACTACGTAAGGCCCGATTCCCATCTTTGGGATACGTAGGCAACTTCATCCTGAAGTTCAACCGTAATCATCTCCAACTCAACTGTCTTGTCCATTTGTTTGATTAGGTAATCTTTGTTCGTTATTTATAAGCTTGGCTATAATCTTCGTAGTTTGGTTGTGATCTTTGTTTTGAGAAGAAGACTCGTTGTACAATGTATAGCAGAAGTGGTATTCAATCAGGGGCAGTTATGATCTTTCGATTAGGGGTTGTACATCTTGATAATCAATTCTATGCATGTCAGGTGGTGATCGTTTTCAAAAACAGTTTTGAAAATTTTTAATAAAAGTTGATTTTTCTCAAAATTTTACTCTTTTACAACTTGGATCATTTTGGAACCAAAAGGAAAATTTTCAGTACTCGTAACTTTAATTTTATTGATTTCAACCTCTAGTACATTCTCCAACTCTTTGCTACAAATTGAAGTTGCTTTTACATCATAAAAACTTGAAAAGAAAGATCAAAGCAACAAAACTAGGGGCACATGAGTCAAGTGTTCGTGTGCTCTCCGCTCGTACTAGCGGAAGTCCCTGCAGCTAAAGTTGGTCCAGCTTGTGCCTCATCCTCGAGCCAAGCCAAGCATTCTCCAGAAAGGGCATAACTGAAACTAGGGACAGGGGCCAGAAGCTCTCTCGTACTCCAAGCAATGAGGTACCTAGCCAAGTGTGAAGCACGAATTGGAAATGGAGCCAGGTATTCCACCTCCTCCTCTGGGCAAGTCTGATCATGTTCGAATTGGCATCTGAACCGGAAGGGGAAATAGAATACACAGTGTGTGAGGCCAATCAACTGGATACCCGGTTCCGGGTCATGTTATAGCTCATCTCAGCTAAGTCAAGCTAGGGGTAACGCCAAGCTATGTCGGCTGCAGACCTGTGGCACATCCAGTTGCACCACCATCCTTCATTGGGGAAGTCCACTAGGCGTTAGCGAGAAAAGTAAGCTCGAGTTGAGTAAACTGGGCGAGAGTCCATCACCTTCAGTTTTTCTGTTAGCCAAACCTAGGAAGGGATGAAAAAGAAGAGAGATTGAAGAATACAGAGATATATGTTTAGAGAAAAGTACGGAAAGGGCTTTGAGAGAAAATAGAGTGTGAATGTCAAGTGATGTGAGAAATATATATGAGATAGGGTAGGAAACAATACTTGGAGCAGTAGTGGACTCCCCGCAAACCTAGTGGTCTCTCGCTGGTGAGAAGCGTCCAAACCCATCAAGGTCTCGACCAAGACCAAACCAATGCAACTCTTACCTTTTTTTCAGGTGTTGGGTTACCTCAATCAACTTGATATTGGCTCCGCCAAAACTAGGGGCGAGAAGATAATGTGCAAGCATACATAAGCGGAGGGCGTGTTGCTGAAAACCTCGCCGGAGGAGGTCGCCTCGGTCACCAATGTCAGAAAATTGATCAATCAGGCTAGGTATATCTAGCTCTCCGTCGTGGGCCAAGGATTAAGCTTCGTGTAAAGTAAACCCACACATCCGTCCCAAGGCTAAGGCATGGCCAAAACAGGGCTGAAGTATGATTTCCTCATCACACTGGGATTCCATTAGTGCCTAGAATTCTTCAAGAGTCGGGCATATTTTTTGTGCTCCAAAGTGAAAGACATCCTTAATCGGGTCCCAACATCAGACCGTGGCATGGAGGAATGGAAAACAAAGTGGAGTACGGCTTAGCGGAAAAAATGCGTTTATGCCGAAACCCTGAAAATTGAATTTTTTCGTGCTGTCTAAATTGGCTATCCAATCTGTGAGTTTCTCGGCAAGAAATGGCACCATTTATGGAAAAAACAGCAGCTGAAATGAAGTTCTGGGGAAGAAATCACGATGGAGAATCTTTTGTAGAAGACAAGGCTATAATGGAAGCCAACTGTCAGCTTTCTGATGGTTTTTCACATTGGTGGCTGGCATGCAACTTCTCCTGGCTGGCAACCTCCATTTTGTGGCTGGAAACTCCCTTTTCTGGCCTATCGTCCACTTGTGTGCTAAGCAGTGTTGGCAGCCAGGTTTTTGTCTTGATCTTGGTGTTGTTTGGTTTTGTTTTGAGTCTTTTGGTTTTCGCAAGTGTATATAGTTGCTTTATTTATTGAGTTATGTTGTATTTTTGTTGTTGGTCAGCTCATTAACTAATTAAGAACATTATTCCAATGCAAGCATGTTCGGTTTCAATTTGCATGTTCTATTTCATGTAAATATATTACTCGTGGTGTAATGCTCATATCGTATAACCAAAACTCTTTTCATAAAAACTGCAATGGTTTTATTCCGATCATAGATTTTGCAAAAAGAAGTACAAGTTTCAAAAGCATAACTAAAACCTATCTGAAGCTATACATGTGTTGAACTACCAAAACTAAAAGAAACTAAGCAAAAAGGTCTAAAACAGTGCCAATCATCTCAAGCTCAAGAGGCCCTATTCGTCCTCTTCCTCGGAGGGGACTCAGAGGCACTATCTCCGTCGGCACTGCTGTCAGAACCAGACTCTAAGCCTCTGCTCTTTGCCTCGGAGCTAGCCTTGGCATCATCTCTGCTCTCTGATCTTGAGCCAGCATCATCGTCTTTGCTCTCAGACTCAGAACGTCCACTCACTGTCTCCTCGGAGGTGCTGGTCTCGTCATCATCATCGCCACTCAGGACGAGCTTCGAAGGACTATTTCGACCTCGGGAACTCCTGTCCCTACCTCGACCACAACATTCATCTTGGCTGCGTGTTGGGGCCTGGCTCTCTCGCCCCTTGTTACTGGAGAAGGTATTACTAGTGCTGCTGCTGATGCTGCCGTCACCACTGGTGCCCTCGGTATAGCTGGGCCTTGAAAAACACAAGTGTCGTCATATCAGATACAGTGTGTATAGTTATAGGATACAGTATAACAGAATGAGTGCCATACAGAAAATAGATGCAATATGAGTACAGTGCGTGAGTACAATGTTATAGTGTGTGAGTACAGTGTGCCGATGCAATGTATCAGTACAGTTTAGGAAAGGTTATAGTGGAGATGCCAGTGTATCAGTGAGAATATGGTAATGTAGTGCATAACAAAGTTAGTAGTGAAATGCATGCTGAAATGAAGGAAATTACCTGAATACCGTGGAGACCAAGCAGTATCTCCCTCCTTTGGACCATGCCTATCAGAGAAGTGATCAGGTCGAGGAGGCTCTCTGTATACTCAATGGGTGTCTGCAAGTGTATTTGCCCGATCAACATCTGAAATAAACATATTTGTAATAGAAATGTGGGGGTGCACATTGTAAAGCGTGGTCCATACCTGAGACGTGCCCCGAACCCTGATATACTCATGCCCTGCCTCAGCCGACTCTATCGGAATCTGATAGGCGGTCCCAGTCGACCATCAACTTGTGAGTGCGGTGGGAAGCTCTGGCTAACGGGTGGTCTGCCCAACGGGGAGGGCTCTTCTAGTATGGGCCCTGGTCGCCCGAGTCACCTCACCCGCCACAGGAGCCCCTGGTCCCTCGCCTATGTGAACGCCTATCAGAAGAGGCATGAGGAGAGTCTGAATGAATGTCGTGTAATCGCCCTCTTATCTAAAGAAGTCAACGTCTAGGCCTACCATGAACTGTATGATCGCATAAACTGATAGGTTATCTGCTACCTTATAGATATTGAGGGTGGAATCGGAACGACTGGATCAGGCAAGCTCGCGGTCTAGCATACAAATCTCTCGCTCAGAAATGAGGCTTGGTAGACTGGGCCCTCTAGTAGAATTCAGAAACGAGATGTGCCCCAAGCTTCCGTATACTGGTCTCTCACCCCGGCCAACATTGTCGCCCAAGGTTGCCATGTGATCTGCAAATAGAGAATATACAAATTGTTAGTTGTCGTCAGTTGCCAAAGTATGAATCAGAGCAATATTAAAGCAAAAATGATTGTGAATTTTGGGCTATCTCATCGGCAACCACTGTATCGAAGTAACGGCGGAAGAAGGCGAAGGTCTCACAACTCCAGTGCTAGCACTGACCGTCGTACCGTCGTGAGTGAGAGACAATAGGGGGATCTCCTCTATAGGCTCTGGAGCGAAGGCCAGAGTATGCGTAAACCCATAACTGCAAAGAAAGAGCAGTGATGTTATCAACAGTGTCAACAGATACAGAAAGTGCAAAATGGAATGCATAGGGCATGAACAGATATAAAAAGTGCAAAGTAGAAAGTATAGGACATCAACAGATACCGAAAGTGCAAAGCAAAAAGCACAGGGCATGAACAGATATAGAAAGTGCAAAGTAGAAAGCACAAGTTTTGAACAGATATTGAGTAGAGACAAAGAAAGAAATGTGAGGCAGAAAACATAAGTACAAAATCAAAAAAGTGTGGTACATATTTCCCAAGCTCTCCGGTAGCCTCCAACTCGCTCTCCCCTCATCCGAGAAGTAGAGCTCATATAGCCGTAGAGAGTAGCGAGGCCAGCTTCGCCCCAATCATAAAATCTCACACGGGGTAGGGTTATCAGGGCACTTAGCAAGTATAAACCTACGGTGTTCCACCTGTTCAAAAACAAGGTAGTACTGAAGAGAAACATTAGGAAACCCCGGGGTGTACTGCTCCATCTCTTCTGGTGTCTCGACCTCGCTCCCACGGAACTGCTCGGCGAACCAACTGTAACTTACCATGGCCGGCCGGTATAGAGGTGGGTGTGCCCCCAACAGGTGGATCTAAACGGCCTCTCACTATCTCATATCTGTGTCGAAAGGGATCGAATCAACCCTACTCCTAAGCCTGTGATCATGGCAAAGTCGTAAGGAGTCATCGTCATCTCCCCGGCAGTAGAGAAGTGGAAGGAGTTGATGGTATCCCACCACCTCTCCACTAGTACTCCGAGAAGTGGTCGGCTCACTATGAGGCGTGACATTCCGGGGCAGAAAAGGCCAAAGCCAACCTCATCGACGATATATTGGACCCTGGCAGGGAGCTCATTGTACCAATCCCTCGTCGTCGTCGCTCCGTACCCCCCGTAGACACAGGAGTCTCCTTGTGGCAGAGAAAAAGAGTGAATCAGGCAATGATGACAGAGCAATCAGATGAAAGGCAGTGCAACAAATGCAGTTAAAGGAAAAACAGGAAAACATTAAAACAGAGTTCATACCTCAGTAGCGCTGGAAGAAATGTAGGAGTCTGGCTCCCTCAGGAGGAGATCTTTTGGTATGCCACGAGCAAAGTCACTGAAACGCCTAATGCCTCCAGGCAGTAGTATATGCATGCGGGGATGATATGTCGTCAGATCGAAGGGCCTCACTCTCAGTGGTAACGACTCTGGCTCGAACTCTGGCACGAACTCCACCTCAATGTCAGCCTCAATGTCCTCTGCCACCCTGCCGGCCACGGTAACTACTGGCTCCTCTACCTCGGCTATAGGTGGAAACACAAGTGGAACCTCAGGAGGAGCTCAATCGTGAGGTATATCGTATGCCATCTAGGAAAGTAGGTGAAAATGTAGAAAAATGGAGAAAAGGGGGAAAGTAACGACTCTGGCTCGAACTCTGGCACGAACTCCGCCTCAAGATCAGCCTCAATGTCCTCTGCCGCCCTGCCGACCACGATAACTATTGCTCCTCTACCTCGGCTATAGGTGGAAACACAAGTGGAACCTCAGGAGGAGCTCAATCGGGAGGTATATCGTATGCCATCTAGGAAAGTAGGTGAAAATGTAGAAAAATGGAGAAAAGGGGGAAAACTTGGAAAAAGTCAACCCTAGGAGAGAGAAAATGGGAGAAAAAGTCAAAACTCGAGAAAGTTCACGAAATCCAAGAGAAACTCGAGGGAAACAAGCCTAAAGTCGTGAAAATGGAAGAAAAAGTGTCGAAATCAAATTCTATTTGGTTCAAAACGTAGAAAATCAAGAGGGTTTTATGAAAATAGTTTGCATGGGGTGTTAGAAAGCGTATATGAAGCGCAAATCTAGAGAGAGGAAACACCTAGAGAGAGAGGGAGGATTTTCGCTCAAGGGTTTGTGACGAAATGAAGTTTAGAGTTGTATATTTAAAGACCCATGTTGAATGGACAAAATTGCCCCAAAACTGCCACGGGTGGCCACCAGGCCACATTTGTGGACGGTAAGAACAAATTGTGGCTAACAGGTGGCCGGCGACTTCCCCTTGTGGCCGGCAGATGGCCGGTGGTCCTCACTTATGTCTTGATGATGTTTTGTGCCTCTGTTTCCCGAGTGGTGTATGGAGGGTTCTTGTTTTGAGTTCAGATTGATTCTGAGGGAACTCAAAACTGTGTTCCGGCATGCAAACGTTCTCCATTTACCAAGACGAATGTGCCCTTCTTACCTACATGAATGCGATGTATCCTTTTTAAGCATGTCGCAACATCTCCGAGAGTTAAACGGGAGGTCGTTACTTTCGTTACTATTATTCGTTCTTTTTTGTTGCATCGAATATGCGTTTTCACATACACTTGTGCTGCACGCATGGCCGGCATTGTTCATGATGCATGCATTGAGTATGCGCATTGAGTATGCTTTCAATTAACATTGTGCATCGGTTGTCTGTCCTGTATGGAACATGCTTTATCATTATGTTGAGTTGTCATCTTGTTTACTTTGTGCATCTATTACACCTGTTCCCTTCATACCTTGTTTTATTATCTCCGTGGGTTTCGTTTTCTGAGGACTTCCAATCTCGTTGTGTCTAGTTTTGAATTGTTTGCCCCTCTTATTGATCCAACCTTTCCTCTCCTCGCGTGCGATGCGTTAGGATTGCAAATCAGTTAAAAACATCGGGTGCGCCCGGTGTTCACACTAGCTTTCCTCCTCTCGCATGCAACGCGTTAGGATTGCAAATCGGTTAAAAACATCAGGTGCGCCTGGTGTTCACACCAGCTTTCCTCCTCTCGCGTGTGACATGTTAGGATTGCAAATCGGTTAAAAACATCGGGTGCACCCGGTGTTCACACCACATTTCCTCCTCATGTGTGCAACGCATTAGGATTGCAAATTGCTTAAAAACATAGGGTGCGCTCGGTGTTCACACCACTTTTCCTCCTCTTGCGTGCGATGCGTTAAGATTACAAATTAGTTAAAAACATCGGGTGCCCGGTGTTCACACCACCTTTCCTCCTCTCGCGTGCGACGCGTTAGGATTGCAAATCGGTTAAAAACATTGGGTGCTCCCGGTGTTCATACCACATTCCTCCTCTTGTGTGCGATGCGTTAGGATTGCAAATCGGTTAAAAACATTGGGTGTTCCCGGTGTTCACAACACCTTTCCTCCTCTCACGTGTGACACGTTAGGATTGCAAATCAGTTAAAAACATCAGGTGTGCCCGGTGTTCACACTACCTTTCCTCCTTTCACGTGAAATATGTTAGGATTGTTTCCTTCCGGTACGCCTGGAATACCATCTTTTCACCCTCTCTAAGCGAGGCGCAATTTGGGTTTGGAACCTTTTTCGTTCTCCCTCTGTAAGACGTGGCTTGACTTATATTTTCTTACATCCTTTCTACGTGTGACGTAGTTTGGTTTGTGCTTTTGATTGTCTCAATTGCATAAGACGTGTTGATTTATTCACGTCTTTCTGTACGAGACACGACTTGATTTGTTTTGCTTTAATTTATGTTGCATTGCTTTGCTTCATTGCATGATCATAAGTTATTTTTCCGGCATGTGTTTTGTTTCTTGCCCCTAAACTATGCTGGTTTGATTCCTTACAAAGGGACATACGTAGGTAGCTTGCGAACACAACTATTTACTTTATGTCTTGTTTGTTTTTCCCAAGTCTTACGACCTCGTCAAAATGGGTCGTTTTCGGGCTTTATCATTCACTCGAGTCATTTCATGACTTCGAGTTCTGCCAAAGAGGGGCAACTGTAGACACCCAATTTTTTACCACCCTTACGACTTGGGCACCATCACTTGCATACCCAATGATGACTGTATATGCTTGTCAAGTGCTCGAAAGTCCTCAGCGAAACGCCACAGCTCTGAGCCTCAGAACCCTGCAAACCTTGTGCCTTGTCTTTGCACCAAAGCCTCAGTCTTTCAAACCTGAAAAACTTGGGACTGCAGGCCTATTTTTGTGGGCTACCGATCACCCTTTTTGGCTGTTGGCCACCCCTGTGTCTTGCCGGCCACAAGTGTGTTTTGCAGATATTTTCTGCCAACTGTTTGCATAGATGCTTGCATCCGCTCCCACATGTATAGATGGATATTCCTAAGCATGTTTTTCTATAAATATAGGACCTCCTCTCCCATTTTTGAGGGTTTGAAAAATTGGAGTAAAATTAATTCTCTCTCTCTCTCTACAATTCTCTCTCTCACTTGAAATTTCTTGAGCTTTTGCCTACACACTATTAACCAAACCTTACCATCTTTGAGTTGAGGTACTTTTGAGCCTTACTTGAACTCTTGAGGGTGTTTTTGTGTTGTATTGTTGCTTGGAAGTGCTCTTCTCTTCAAGAGGTATAAGGCTTAGTTTGTTTTCCTTGGTTTTGTTTGCTATTTTCCTATTATTTTCCTACTATTTTTTCTACTATTTTTGGGTTGTGTAAACTCTAAAATTTTGGGCTAAAACTTGTGGTTCAAGGCCTTAAAGGATGGAGGGTGTAGACGTGCTCCCGGGAACTCCCCAACATCCGCGTACGCGACGAGGCGGCGCGAATCTCGCTTTGTTCTCTGAGCTACTACAGTTTGGACTCAAATGTCACGGTTCTGAATCTAATCTTACAATGTGCGATGTAAGACCGATAAATCATCGAAGAGTCCAAATCCGGCAAATCGTTTTGGAAAACTGATTTTTATAAAGAAGTGCCAAGCATGGACTGTTTTGCCAGATACAGAGTCGCCACCTAAATATTTTATTTTGGGAGAATTTAGGAAACCCTAACTCGTGTCTAAGGCCACGTGTCCGTCATCACCAAAGTTGCCTCGGCTCGGGAACTTGGGTACGAGAGGAGAAGGTCATGTAATGAGCACCCCGCTCGCCCGATCAAAGATCGGCCTGTACTAAACATGATATTTTGTTTTTGAAAACACATGTGTTCTTATTTCGGTTAATTAGCTAGAATTACTATGTGATGCGCACAGCATACAAGTATAGACTAGATCGCCTAATTTGGAACAAAACATTGCATGTTCATTTTGTTGAAAACGGTTTGAAGTTTGCTACTCGCAAGTAGGCTAAATTCGGGATTAAATGAATTGTTCCAATTCAAGTAATCCAACCTTCACCCACAGGCATTCAAGCAGTTAATCAACTAAGCAGTTAGCCTCATGGCAAGCATGCTTTCATGGTAATCGATAACACACATGCAGTATGCTAAAGCGTAAACACTCACAGTGTACTCCGAGCCAAAACAAGGAACTAGTTAGAAATCATGCATGATCCTAGTTCATGTTTAAGATGGCTAATGCAACACATGCAAAAATGCAACTAAGATAGGCTTGGCTATCTTAAGAGTGTCATGTGAAATGCAACAATTCGATACACGTATTCAAATAGATATTGAAAATACAATGCTAGTTTGTATGATGCACCGAGCCCGATGCATGCAATACAGATGAATGGATGCACGCATGCAAGCATAAGGAAGCCCTAAAACTAACCATCATAAGCAGTTAAGTAAAAGGGAGAAAGGAATGGGGGTTGGAAGACATGCATCACACACACGCACGCTTATTACAACAATTTTCCCTCTTGACGGAGAGACCGAATAAGAAGCTAACTAGCTAGCCTAGGCTAATTGAACTAATTATTACATCACAAATTAATTAACTAATCCTAGTTAACTAATTATTACAAAACAAATTGAAATAGCTAAACGCATTAACTATTAAAGGTACAAACCAAAGCGAAAGCTAGCTATCTAAGCATGGCAGCTAAGGAAAGCAGTAAATCAGGAACCTCAGAAGGAGAGGAATGCATTGTCGCCTCTTTCGGAAATCCAATGTGATGCCCCAATTTGCCTCTGTTCTCAATTGTTTCCAGAACCTTGCACAAAGCTCCAGAAAGCTGAAACTCCACCTTGGGGACCTGTGGAAGGGTGGCTGACCAGTTGTTGGTGTTTGCAGCCATGGCCGACCACTTATCTTTGTTGAAAGCTAGAAAAAGTGGTCGGCCAGCTAGTTTTTCTGGCTGGCCGACCAGTTGTTGCTGCTGAACTGCAATTTGCTGCAACAGAGAGCAAGAAAGGGCATGGCAATGTATTTGTAAGATATGTGTGTATAACCACCCTTCCTATCATGTCATGAACTCAAGGGAGTGTGCTCCTCGACCCTTGGGCCACCAATTGCGCATTTCAATGCATGATGGCCGAGAGGCGAAGTTGCACAATTCAATATGAAATGAATGCACAAGTAATCACATAAAGCCTAAAACTCTATCATGTATGATGAGCGTCGGCGACCGAGAATCGAGACATGTTTCATCACTCTAAGTATGAAACGTCCCTCTTTTCCCGTGTTTGAACTAACAACTATTCCAAACAACAATGCAACACATAACATGGCATACATAATGCGACTCGAGCATACAAACATGCAATATGACTTAAGCATGCAAATATGCAATGCAACATGAACAACCTAACAAGGTTAATGGCATGCAAACAATGCTAATGCATGCATGCACAATGCAATGCTATAAGGGAAACTTAGCAATGTTAAGAACATGCATACTCAATGAAAAGAAACAACTTGGCATACACAATGCAAATAACCACATGGCATGCACAATGCAATGTAAGATGGCATACATAATGCAATGAACAATAAGCATGCGAACAACATATAAACAAGCATGCTAAATGGACTTAAACCAAAAGGGGGTAGACCTCAGTCATGCCCAAATCAGTGGCCATTGGTGATAAAATTAAGGCACATGAAGCATATACAAGCATGCACATGCAATAGCCCATCAAAGAGGCCTAAGAGCACAACTCTCAAGAGTTCTCAAAGAGTGACAAATGTGCAAGTGTGACAACACTAAGTGCACTAAAATTAGATAAGAAATGATGCCAAATCACTTAAACAATGCAAGTAAAGCATGCTAGGGTCCTAAAGCATGAAAGCTAATAAAAAGGACTACAAAGGAGGCATGCAATACATGGCAAATAAGCATGAACTAAGCATGGTCAGAGCTCAAGTAGGTCAAAACAAAAACCTAAACAGCTTAGATGAGGACTCCAAGACCTAGGCATGCAAGCATACAAGCTAAGCCATAAACTAGGCAACAATGCACAACACTCAAAGACACTTAAAGAGTGAATGAAGTGGGAACATGGCAATGCTAAAAGCTCTGAAATGTCATGTTAGATAATGCCAAATCATGTACACAACACAAGTGAAGCATGAAATGGTGCTCAAAGCTTGAAGCAAGCAAGAGCACTTGTACTACAAGTATGCAAAACATGAAGCATGTGATCAAGGCAACCCAAAACAGTCCTAGAACATGTTAAAATAAGTCTAAAACATGCATGAAAGGAAGCCAAAATAAGCTAGCATGAAAGGCATAAGACATGATGCATACAAGGCAAATAAGGTAGATTACACTACACCTATTAAGACCAAGCATGGGATGACTTAACCAACACAATTCAGAGTTATATCATGGCATAATAACCCCAAAAACTCATTGAAATGGTGGCTCGCAAGCTAAGGTATGAAGGCATACACAATGACTCATGTTAAGGCATAAAGGGGCAAACCCTCCAACGCATTGAATGAGTGATAAATGCAAGTGCAAGACCATGAAACATGGACTGAAATCACATAATAAATGATGCCAAATCATTCAAATAGTCCAAGTAATGCATGCTAGTGGACTTGATGCACAAAGCTAACAAGCTAGAATGAACCAAAGCTATACAAAGCAAGGCATGCATGGTCAAAACAACCCAAATCAGAGCTAAGGCATGTTAAAACATGGACAAAAGCTTCATGAAGTTAAGCCAAAAGCATGCTAGAATGACATGTTACAACATGATGCATGTTAGGCTATTTCATGGAATTACACCGCAAGTGTATGGAGCATGCAAGGGATGACGAAACCAAACCCTAACAAAGGTATGACATGGCAAAACATCACCAAAAACATGCTGAAATGGAAAGAAAATAAGCTAGAATGACATGCTACTTCATAAAGCATACAAAGCTAGTGTGTGTGATTTACACTGCAAGTGTATTAGGCATGCATGGAGTGACAAAACCAAGTAAAAACAGTGGCATGCCATGCTAAAATGAGCACAAATACAAGCTAAGATATGGCCATCATAAGCTTAACGAACATGCTCACACATGAGACTAATGAAGACAAGTATTGGAGACACAAGGATAGGGGATGACCCTCTCTTTTTTGGGACCTCAAAACACCCTTCCCACCACTGAAATTCCTTTGAATTTCAGTGGTGAGAAGGCCAAAACAAGGTGGTCCCAAAGCTCACAAAGAAGGCACAAAAGCAAGGCCAAAGAAGGCCTAAGAGGGGGTAAACAACCCCAAACACAAAAGTGACCTTAAACAAACTTCTTAAGCACCAAAATACATAACTTTTTTGCAGTAGGAAGCTAAGGTCAAAACAACATGCAAAAGGGCTCAAAAGCTTAAGCAAAAATGGGGATTTTAAGGGTTAAAGACTCACCCTTGATGAACTTCTTCAAGGCTGCAACTCCAGTAGGTTTTTCCAGCTCAAACCAACCCAAGAACACCAAAACCAGCTCCTAATCACCTCAGTAGCAAAAGGATGGTGTTTGAGTGTGTGTTTGTGTGTTAAAGTAAGACAAAATGACCCTTTTGAACACAAAATAAGAGCCAAATGAAGAAGTATAGATACAAAACTATATGTATCACTCCAGCCCTTTTTTTCTGAACCTAGAGGAGGGAGGAGATGGTTCTCTCTTATAGGGAACCAAAAGAAAAACTTCTTGGAGAAGCTAAGGTTCAAGGCAATCCCTCCATACACATGTATGGAGGATAGCTTCAGTGCCCTCCAGCTGTGCCAGCTGGAGGAAAATATCTCCAAAAAGGTGGCAAAAAGCAACCAACCACTTGAAGTGATAGGCCAGCTACTTCAAATGGTCGGCTGACTACCACAAGTGGTCTCCCAAGACAACAAGTGGTCGGCCATGGTGGGAGATGATCACCACACTGAAAACAAGCCAGGGGTGGGGTGGTCAACCAGAGAAGATGGCTCAAAGACCTAGGAGACCAGTTGTCAGATCAGAAAACTGGCTGGCAGGAAGAAAAGTGGTCTCCAAGGAAAAAAAATGGTCTCCCACCCCTGTACCACCTTCCAAACAAGGAAAACAAGGTTTGTACCAAAAAAAAACCAAAACGGATGCAAGACGAAAGTTTGGGAGGCAAAGCGCGCAGCCAAGAGCCTCGAAAACTAGCTGACAAGCACCAAAAGTGGCTTACGACCACAAAAGTGGTCTCCCAAACCACAGTAGCCCTCTAGGCCAAGGAAACAAGGTGTGGTTCAAAAACCACGCCAAACGGAGAACGTTAAGCGGTCCCGAGAAAAGGCACGAGGCCGAAGGCTTCGAAAATCGAAAACTAGTCTCCAAACGGGAAAAGTGGTCTATGACCATGAAAAGTGGTCTACGACCACAAAGAGATGGTCTACAAGACCTCTCCCTCCCTTAGGGAAGAGAAACAAGGCCTGGTTCGCAAACCGAGCTGAAGCACAAAGAGTTAAGAGGCCTAGGGGCAAGGCACTCGGCCAAAACTCCGGAAACTCGAAACGAGCACAACATGCACTATCACCGAGCGCTCAATCGATTACATATGAGTCTTAAGGTTGGTCAAAAATGGGGTGTCTACAGTTGTCCCTCTTTGATAGAACTCGGAAGTCATAAGTGACGGGAGTGAATGCCAAAGCCCAGAGACGACCCATTTTTGACAAGGCCGAAGACTTAGACAAACAGGCAAGATAACAAAGAGATGTGCCCGCAGGTAGGGGAAAAATGCAAAGGACAATGCACAAACCCGAACAGAACTTATGATCATACAAAGAAAAGCTGTAATGAAGCAAATATACACAATAAATGCAACAATTTAAGCAGGCGAATACGAACCAAACTACATTACATGCAGAAAAGATGTAAGAGAATTATACAATTCTCGCTACGTCTCACACGAAGACTACAATACCGTCCGGTTCGTCTGGTCGCGCCAGCTTCAAATGAACCATACATACAATATCGTCTGGTCGTGCCAGCCTCAAATGAATCATACATACAATATCGTGCCTGCAAAAGAAAGAAACTCAACAAGTACAATATCATTAGAAACATGCATAACAATGCAAGTGAAAAGTGCGTGACAACGTTGGTGAAGGGGTGCATAACAATGCAACCTAAGTGTGACGCATAACAATGCGGAAAGGGATGCAAAACAATGCAACCTAAGTGTGACGCATAACAATGCGGAATGGATGCACGACAATGCAACCTAAGTGTGACGCATAGCAATGCAGAAGGGATGCACGACAATGCAACCTAAGTGTGACGCATAACAATGCGGAAATGGATGCAAAACAATGCAACCTAAGTGTGACGCATAACAATGCGGAAGGGATCCAAAACAATGCGAGCAAAAACGAGCGTGTCAACGCAAGTAGTGAGTGCATAACAAAGCAACAAGTGGTGTGCATAATGAATGCAAGAGAAGAAAATGTGCATGACAATGCAAGAGAAGTACCACTTCAAAAATATGTTCGAAACAAAACGCCGAATAAGGAAATACAAGCCTTAATGCGAGTAATTTAACCAGAACCTCCGAGTTACCTCTCGGAGGGGTCACAACATACTTAAAAAGGATACATCTTGCTCTTCATGAGTAACGATGAGCTACGCATCGAAGACTTGAATTTGAAGTTCTCGCAGGGACATTTCGCACCGAAAAGTGCACTTTTCTTGTATTTTCCCGAAAGAAAAGAGCTCCAATCACCACCAAAACACATAGGGAGAACAATGGAGCTCTGAGGATCAACCAAGAGAGTGGCCGACCAGTTATATCAATGGCCGACCAGTTGTTGCTTAGAAAAGTGGTCGGCTGACCAGAAAAACTGGCTGGCCGACCAGTTTACAAAATCTGGGGCAGTTTTGTCTTTTCATGCTCGATTCTTTAAGTACACCACTCCAAATTAGTTTTGCTCATACCTCCAAG
Source organism: Camellia sinensis (assembly GCF_004153795.1). NCBI lineage: Eukaryota > Viridiplantae > Streptophyta > Magnoliopsida > Ericales > Theaceae > Camellia > Camellia sinensis. The sequence continues at coordinate 220,115 of NW_021026289.1, read as the reverse complement.
GCCAAAATCAATTTCTCTCCATCCCTAGACCCTTTTCCCTCTCAGATCTGCACTTTATACGAGTTTTCCAACACCTCACGCGAAGTTGTTTCGCGAAAACTTTCTATTCTCTTCGTTTTGAACCGATTAGAATTTGTTTTCGGAGCTTTTTTCTCCATTTTCACCACTTGAGGTATGTTTGTCTCGAAGTTTGGCACCTTTTCCCGGGCATTGACTTTTGTTGACTTTTTTTCTCTTTTTGAGAGTTGACTTTTTGCAATTTTTGCTCATTTCACTCATTTTTGCATTTTTCTTTAGATGGCTAATCATATTCCATATGGTGGAGGCTTCTCGGGAGTAGAGGACGAGCCCGACGTTATACTGTTGCCTTCGAGGATACGGCCATTCGATCCGGAGGAGTACCACTTGTAGGAGCATATCCTCCCTCCGAGTACTTTTCACCATTGCACCGACTTCGCGCGACGGGCACCTGCAGACTTGCTGCTACACACTTAGGTTGACGTACTTCACTTTTACATTTTCTGTGAAGTATTTGATCGACTTGTTCTGAACACATTCGCATACACAATGCTTCTGCTCATACTTGAACACAACTTGCACACAGCATTTTGTCCACTTGGCACACAGCTTTCAACATTACACTTTGCTCATCTAGCACGCAGCTCTTAATATAATATTCCATTCATTTGGCACACAGCTTATTTGGGCACACAGTTCATTTAGGCACACAACTTATTTGGGCACGCAGCTCATTTTGGGCACCTAGCTCATAACACTGCTCAATCTGCACACACAGTTCATGACACAGCATTCAGTTTAGTTTGCACACAGCTCATAACACTGCTCAATCTAAACACGCAGTTCATAACGCAGCATTCCATTTAATTTGCACATAGCTCATAACACTGCTCAATCTGAACACACAGTTCATAACGCAGCATTCCATTTAATTTGCACACAACTCATAGCACTGTTCAATCTAAACACACAGTTTATAACGCAGCATTCCATTTAATTTGCACACAGCTCATAACACTGCTCAATCTGAACACGCAGTTCATAACGCAGCATTCCATTTAATTTGCACATAGCTTATAACACTGCTCAATCTGAACACACAGTTCATAACACAGCATTCCATTTAATTTGCACACAGCTCATAGCACTGTTCGATCTAAACACACAGTTTATAACGCAGCATTCCATTTAATTTGCACACAGCTCATAACACTGCTCAATCTGAACACGCAGCTCATAACGCAGCATTCCATTTAATTTGCACATAGCTCATAACACTGCTCAATCTGAACACACAGTTCATAACGCATCATTCCATTTCATTTTTTCATAACATAGCACACCGCTTAATCTGAACACGTAGTTCATAACACGCTACACTTTTATAGCGCACTGCTCAATCTGAACATGCAGTCCATAACGCAGTACACTTTTTCATAACATAGCACACCGCTCAATCTAAACACGCAGTTCATAACACGGTACACTTTTATAGCACACTGCTCAATCTGAACACGCAGTCCATAACGCAGTACACTTTTTCACAACATAGCACACTGCTCAATCTGAACACGCAGTTCATAACACAGTACACTTTTATAGCACACTGCTCAATCTGAACATGCAGTCCATAACGTAGTACACTTTTTCACAATATAGCACACCGCTCAATCTGGACACTCAGTTCATAACACGCTACACTTTTATAGCACACTGTTCAACCTGAACACGCAGTCCATAACGTAATACACTTTTTCATAACATAGCACACCGCTCAATCTGAACACGCAGTTCATAACACAGTACACTTTTATAGCACACTGCTCAATCTGAACACGCAGTCCATAACACAACACACTTTTTCACAACATAGCACACCGCTCAATCTGAACACGCAGTTCATAACACGGTACACTTTTATAGCACACTACTCAATCTGAACACGCAGTCCATAACGCAGTACACTTTTTCATAACATAGCACACCGCTCAATTTGAACACGCGGTTCATAACACGATACACTTTTATAGCACACTACTCAATCTGAACACGCAGTCCATAACACAGCACACTTTTTCACAACATAGCACACCACTCAATCTGAACACGTAGTTCATAACATGATACACTTTTATAGCACACTGCTCAATCTGAACACGCAGTCCATAACGCAGCACATTTTTTCACAACATAGCACACCGCTCAATCTAAACACGCAGTTCATAACATGGTACACTTTTATAGCACACTGCTCAATTTGAACACGCAGTCCATAACGCAGCACACTTTTTCACAACATAGCACATCGCTCAATCTGAACACACAGTTCATAACACGGTACACTTTTATAGCACACTGCTCAATCTGAACACGCAGTCCATAATGCAGCACACTTTTTCATTCTGAACACACAGCTCATACTTTTCATTCTGAACACGCAGCTCACACTTTTCATTCTGAACACACAGCTCACACTTTTCATTCTGAACACACAGCTCACACTTTTCAATTCTGAACACACAGCTCATACTTTTATTCTCAACACACAGCTCGCCCTTTTCAATTTGAACACACAGCTCATACTTTTCATTCTGAACACGCAACTCACACTTTTCATTCTGAACACACAGCTCACACTTTTCAATTTGAACAGACAACTCATACTTTTCATTCTGAACACACAGCTCACACTTTTCATTCTGAACACATAGCTCATACTTTTCATTCTGAACATGCAGCTCACACTTTTCATTCTGAACACACAGCTCATACATTTCATTCTGGATGCAGGTATCCTCCTGTTTCACACGGGGTTACAGATTTATTATTGCGAGGGAGTGGTACATGGAGCTCCCAGATGTTGTTCGCCACATTGTGGATGAGGCGGGATTTGGCCAATTCTGTATGGGTTTGTCTCACCATCCAGCGAACAGGACACTTATGGGCGCACTGGTAGAGAGATGGTGGGACACCATCAACTCCTTTCATTTCTCAGCTACCGGGGACATGACGATGACCCCGTACGACTTCTTCATGCTGACGAGCCTCGACGTGGCGGGCCGGCCGATCCCATACGATGCAGATATGGGTGAGTGGGAGACAGCTTGGGTTTATCTGCTCGGAGCTCATCCGCCGATCGACAGATCATCAGGTAGGGTCAGGTACACCTGGTTTGCTAAACATTACAGAGGGTCTATGCCAGAGACCTTCGAGGCCATACAGTAGTATGCCCGGCGATTTTTGATGTTTCTGCTTGGAACCACTCTATTCTCCGACAGGGGGAACATAGTTGGGCTTTATCTATTCAGTGCTTTGGTAGACCTATCACAGGTCAGTCAGTATGATTGGGGTGGCGCTTCCCTCGCTACCCTTTACTGCTATATAAACGCGACTTCCCGCGAGCAGGGGACCATAGTTAGAGGCTATTGGCGAGCTTGGGAGGTACATTCCGCCCTTTTGATTCACATTTCTACTTCTCATCACCTGTATACTGCACACAGCATCCTGCACTCAGCATTCTGCATTTTCTGATTTTCATTATCTGTACACTGCACACAGCATTCTGTACTCAGCATTCTGCATTTTCTGATTTTCATTATCTGTACACTGCACACAGCATTCTGTATTTTTTTATTTTCATTATCTGTACACTGCACACATCATTCTGTACTCAACATTTTGTATTTTCTGATTTTCATTATCTATACACTGCACACAGCATTCTGTACTCAGCATTCTGTATTTTCTATAAATCCTGTATTCTGACAGCCACCGCCTTGCCTTTCACAGCTATGGGTTTACGCATACTTCCCCGTACTCACTCCCGAGCTCGAGGTCGAGGCACCTTTTGAGATCCCTTACTCACACAGATTTGAGGGTCGGTGCCGACCCAGGCCCCGGGAGACTCTGCCATATCTCCGACAGTACTTTGACACTGTGCGGGCGTCCGAGGTAAACCAGAACTCTCAGTTCTTTATGTTTTCAGCTTTGATTCATCTTGCATATTTATAACATCTAATCAGTTTATGCACTTGCTATCCGCAGATTACTTGGAAGCCTTGGATGGTGATGCCCGAGTCTCCACGATTTTAGTTCCCTGGGGCATGGGTCTTCTCCCGATATAGGGTTCTGTTTGAGGAACCGGCCAACAAAGCCTAGTTTCTTGGGGATCGCTTCATGCATCAGACGATGGGCAATGCCAATCAGGAGGTCCCCTCAGCGCCTCCATTGGATATGTGGTCCACAGAGAAGCTCACTCCCCGGGAGGTTGAGGACCTTATGTTGGGTGTCGACGTAGTTTTGTTCCTGGAGGAGGGGGATTATGTGACATACCGCCATACATACCTGATGCCTCCATTGACAGGCATCCGTACCCATATGAGGAGGGCTGCTGATATGCCATCATCGAGTCGCGCTCGAGCTACAGATGTCCCTTCCACTAGTAGGGCTGGTACATCGAGGGTTATGGCTAGCGGGATGCCCTCGACTTGTCATTATGCTGGGTGGCCAAATTTTCCCACCGAGCTGACGGGTTGGCAGCACGGGACTTCTTACCCGATTCCACTGGAGCCTCCGATGCCTGACCATCGATACGTCAGTGACCCTGACTCGCCACCAGTATATTTTACAGTTTTCATTTATCACTCAGATATTTAGACATTCATTCATTCACTGATGACTTGAATTTGTTTCTGCAGCCTCCTAGAGATTATATTGAGGGGTTACTCGGAGTGGTGGCCTCACTCGAGAGCATGGTCTTGCGGAGGGAGATGATGCTGTACGCTGCCGGTATTCCGGTATATTCAATTTCCTTGTATTCATCATACTTCTAATGACATATTGAAACTGCACATTTCACCATATTGATTCAGTGTACGTGTAGAGCACATCTGACATATTACATCCACATACTACATATGCATGCACATACTTCACGCATCATAATTGCATTTGATATACATATACATACTCTGGCTAATGTATTCAAACTACTCTTTTCAGGTTCCACTGTCACGGCCCGGGCCGTCCAGGCCTACCCGAGCAGCTGGGAGATGAGGCTTGACTCACTGCTGAGGGAGGCGTAGAGCACCTGTCAGGTATAACGAGGAGTCCAGCGAGGATGAGGAGTCAGTACATTCATAGTCAGAGACATCTGCAGGCAGGGATGATGATTTTGGTTCTGGTTCTAAGGACGGAGGTGACGCCGAGGAGGATTCCGAGGATGGTGACTCCGATTCAGATGGTGGCCGCGCAGAGGCTGCTCAGCCGAAGAGGACAAAGAGGGCATCTCGGTCTTGAGCTTGATAGCACCGATGCAGATGTTCCCTGCTTTATTGTTCTTTTTTACATGTAGTTGTAGCACATTGTACAGCTTAGACAGTTTTATTTTCTTTCTTCAAAACTTGTACTCTTTTGTAAAATGTTGTAAAAAGAAGCTATGATGGAATGAAAACGACATTTTGTTCAAAAGTATTGTACTTTACATTCTAAGCATCGCGTCGCACCATTTTGCACCAAAAAAAAAAGAATTGAATAAAATTTGAACATCGTGTATTACCAAGTCAGGTAATAAACCGACACAACAAACTAAACAACTTATCTTACAAAGAAACAACAAAACCTTAGCAAGTTTACAACTCGATAAATAATGAGCAACAACTCGATAATAAAAAAGCAACAACTTGATAAGAAAAACTTAACAACTCGATAAGCAAACGCAATTTCAGACAAACAGGGCGACAGAACGTACCCGAAACAGAGGTAAACTCGAACCTTCAGCACTCTCAGCACACAGGAAAGCTAGAGACTCTCTTCTGGAGACAAGAAACAGCTGGAGACCAACTTTTTGCACATGGCCGACCACCATAGGAGCTGGCCGACCACTTTCTTCTGCTGTAGGCCAAAAAGTGGCTGGCCGACCAGGAAAAGTGGTCGGCCGACCAGTTGGCCCAGCCTCCAGTTTTGTGACACTTGTCCTCCAAAAATTGTCTTATCCTTTGCAAAGGTTCTGGTTTCATGGTTCCCTCATTCTAACCCAGTTTTGCACCAAAATGGAGGCATTCTTCATCCAAAATCTCACAAATTGGATTGCTTCCTTGGATGGCTCGGAAAAGATGAACTTCCGGAGCTTTGGCATAAATGCACTATTCACGCTGAGTCGCACCCCGCTGTGTTTTCTGTTTCTTCATGCCGCAAGAAGGTTTTGGAATCCGGTAACACACGTCTTTAGCTTCGATGGACAAGAGGTATGTCCCACATTGGAAGACTTCCAAGCTTTAATGGAATCTGAGCGCGATGAAGAAATTTTGCCGTAATTTCGCTTTGGCCACACCCAAGCCTTAAGACGGATGTGCGGGCTTACTATGTATGACGCTCGGTCTTTGATCCGTGATGGAGCATTGGACATCCCTAGCTTAGTTTATCAATTTTCTGATGCCGGTGACCACGAAGATCATCATCTGCAGGGTTTTTGGTGACATGCGCTTTGCTTGTGCATGCTATCTCATTTCTTGTTTGCCTCAGGCTCTGGAGGGTCTAACATCCGTTTGATCGAGATTGCTGAGGGCTTGAGAGAGGGCAAGAGCTGCATCGCCATGACACTGGCTGAGACATTGATGGGTTTAGATGCTTTTCATCACCGAGAGACAACCAGATTTGCAGGGAGTCCACTACTATTGCAGGTAATGTTTCCCACCCCGTCTTACATATATTCCTCACATTAGTCGGCCCTCAGGCTCATTTTTTCTCTCAAAACCCTTTTCTTTCTTTTCTCTCAACGTACACCTCTCTATTCTTTAATCTCTCATTTTTCATCCCTCCCAGATATGGTTGATGGACAAATTGAAGGTTGTGGACTCATGCCCAGCATACTCAGCTCGCAGCTATTTTTTTTGGCGACGTCTAGTCAATGCCCTTGATGAGGGTTGGTGGTATGGCTGGATGTGCAGTTTGTCCGCAGACAGCATTGCTTGGCGCTGTCCTTGGTTCAATCTATCGGCAATGAGTTACAGCATGCCCTGGCAGACCGGGATTCAGTTGATTGGCCTGACACACTGGGTGTTCTACTTTTCTTTTCGATTCTGGCGTCAATTCGGACATGATCAGACTTGCCCGGCAGAGGGGATAGAGTATCCTGCTGCATTTTCGGTCCGTGGCGCACAGCTAGCTCGGTATGGAGATTATAGAGCTTAACCGTCGCCTTAGGATTAACCTCGACATTCTTGCTATTCGGTATTGTTATGCCTTGGCCAAGTCTTCGGGTTGGCACAGACGTTATTTCCTCAGGGCCAAGGACACTAACCATCAATTAGTGACTATGCTTTCCAGTTCTGGGAAGCGAGTCGATGATGTTATGGTCGTTGTCCAAGGTAACTGGGAATTCGGCGAAGGCGAGGATCGCCTCGATCATATTCCTAGGCGGAGGGGAGAACCAGGTGGCCGTATAGCTTTTTGTGTTCATTTTTTGTTATATTTATAAATCTTCATTTTTGAGACCTCATGGTTTTGCTTGTGCAGGAAACGATTTGAAGAAAGTCCTAACTTCAACCGACGACGCCGTTCTTTCGGAAATCAAAGTCGCGCTCAAATATTTTGGCCATCCGAGTCTTCAGAAACAGGGGAGGGCGGCCCACGTTCTACTTCGCTACAAGCCGACATATACAACCTTCTCGGCGGCAGAAAACATCCCAATTCCGAAGGGTGAAGAGTTTCTTACCGCTCTTATTTTGACCGACTTCAAAAACTTGTGGCAAGTTGGTTTCGAGGGGTCCGATTCAGAGCGGGCAGAAGTAGTTGAGGTCGCCGAGTCGGATCAGTCCGAAGCAGAAGTAGACGAGGCTTTGAAGTTGGCCTTTAAGGAAGTCGGCCTCAATTCAGCCGACCCTCCGTCCATTTCTAGCCGAGGGGTCCTTCCATTTGACGACGTTTTTAACGGTTTAGAGGACCTTCCCGGCGCATACCCCGAAGACATGGCTGGGTTAAACCTCACACAACTTGCCAAAAAGAAAAACGCGGAAAGGATGGCCGCATGGTGAAGAGCAGAGGCCATTCGATCTGGAGTGCCTCATGCCACCGAATCTCAGCCCTCCCTGCCTGTTGCCGAATCTCAACCCTCCTTGCCTGTTATTGAGAAGGAAACGGCAAGAGGCTGAGCAAAGGCAGAGAAGCATCATTCCAAGGTCGAGGCCGGCTCAGAAGAAAACTGTGTCGACAAACGGCCTCGTTTAGAGGAATCGGATGTGATCGTGTCTTTTGTCATTCAACCGAAGATAAAAAAACATGCTGATCTCCTCTGATGCTTCGGCAATTAAAGACCCAGCCATCACACTCAGCATGGCTACGTCCGTCTTATTGCCGACTGACAAGGCGGCTTTTCGGGCAGAGCCGGATCTGTTGGCAATAGCACTAACCGCTCAATCGGCTCTCCTGGTATATACCTTGACCATGTCTTTCCCTTTTATGCAAATATTGTTTTGACTTTAATTTCCTGTTTCGCAGACGATCGGGAGAATAGCCGAGATAGGTCGTCGCCAGCATGATGCCGTCGAATGACTTGGCCGTTTACAAACGGGAGTAAAGGGCCAAAAGAGCAGGGCTGATTTTGAGGCTGCGAGGGCGAAAATGGAAAGTGCCAGGGCCGAAGCCGAGATAGAGAGGGCGAGAAATGCGGATCAGTTGAGATTGGCCGTCGAAAAGAGTGAGCTGGAAGAATTAAAGAAGGCGAAGGAAGCAGCCGACTCGGAGGCTTCCAAGGCGTTCGAGGCCGGGCAAAGTGCTGTTCTTGCCAACTATGTGGGAGAAGTCCCCAAATTTGAAAATTGGGGATTCAAACACGGCTAGCTCAAAGCCCTTGCTGCTGTTGATGTGACATTGGCTATGCCAATTCCATACGAGCAAGTGGATGTTGAGCCGCTAGAGGCTGACTCCGAGGATTAATTTGGGCGACACTTGTTTTTGTTTTAGGATTTTGAATGTATTCTTACAACTTTTCGTTTAGTAGTTTTCATGTATTGCTACAGTCATAGTTTTTTACTAGGCACTTTGATACGAACTTGTACCTTTTTGTTTAGTAGTTTTTATATGTAAAATGGCTACAATTTGTGCCCAATTTACTAATGAAAATTTCCTTTGTTCTTTGCTATTATTTGTGCTTAATTTTGCTATTGATGAATGTACTTTGCTGTTAAATTTCCTTTGTACAGTTTTTTTTTAATTTCCTTTGTACTTTGGATAAACATTCGCGTATACTTGCCGATTAGATAGCTAGGCTGTTTAGTAATTTACCCTTGCCTAAGCCGAATACTGTTCATGGAGTGGCTGTGGCATGAATCGATCCGCATCAGGCTTAGGTATTTGACCGATCAGGTTAATAAATATGCCCTTGCCCCAGCCAGTGCATGAGCTCCAAAGCCGAATGTTGTTAGTTCATGGAGTGGTTGTGGCACAAATTGATCGGCATCAGGCTTTGATATTTGGCCGATCAGATTAATAAATCTGCCCTTGCCCCAGCCAGTGCATGAGCTACAAAGCCGAATGCTGTTAGTTCATGGAGTGGCTATGGCATGAATCGATTGGCATCATGCTTAGATATTTGGCCGATCAGATTAATAAATCTGCCCTTGCCCCAGCCAGTGCATGAGCTCTAAAGCCGAATGCTGTTAGTTCATGGAGTGGCTGTGGCATGAATCGATCGGTATGAGGCTTTGATATTTGGCGATCAGATTTATAAATCTGCCCTTGCCCCAGCCAGTGCATGAGCTCCAAAGCCGAATGTTGTTAGTTCATGGAGTAATCCGATATGAAGTCACCTCGGGTGTGCTGCATACATTAGGAATAAATGGGGTGAGCTCTTCGCGCCAGTGGTTCCACTTATCGCATTCAGACTCAATCTAAACTAGCTTTAGACAAGTGCGAATGTCAAATAGACTGTTCTTCAACAGCAGAGGAGAAGGACGAACATTGGTTGAGCTAGACATTGCATTGAATTGCAGTAGCAAGCCTACGCACACGGGAGGAAGGACGTCTAGGGAATGGAAAAAACGTCAGCCCCCAAGTCGTCAAAGCAGATCACCCCGAAAAGAAAAATAGTAACAAGGAAGCTCCCCGCGACTACGACCGAGAAACAAATCCGACGCGACGCCACGACCATTAAGTTTTGTGGTTTTCGTGGGAAATAAACCGATGACCGAGGCGGATTCTGTCGTCAACGACCCAGGTGTAGCAGTCGAGCTTGCTCGACAGATCTTTCCACCATAAGTCCAGCAGTAGATGGTTGGTTGACAAGATTTCGAAGTATTTCGAGAAGGCATCCATGGGGAGATGAAAGGGTTGTATACCGCCTATAAAGTCAGTATGCGCCTGCGCACCGCGCGATGAGAGATAGAGAAGAAAGACGAACGAATTCGAAGTTTGGAGGCTCACGCGGAGAAGGCCTAGCATGAGCTTAGGAAGGCTCAAACCACCGAGCTGAGTACGGCAGGTCAGTCCAACCCGGTCGTGGAGGAGAGAGTGACCCAACGGCTGTTAAGTCATGCGAATACCGACCAAGATACGGCAAACATGTTCGCCGTAGAAAATGCGAGGACCATGGGTTATGAAAAAGGCTTTCATGAGGGCCGGAAGGTTGGGATAGAGAAGACCATGGAAAAGCTCGCCGAGGAAGTTTGCTGATGTGAAAATCATGGATTTAAGCACGGTTAGATCAAGGCATTTCAAGCCGCGGAGGCTTTCCGAGCAGCGGGCGTTGATTCGACGTTGCCGCTATACCAACGTGATCACTTCCCCTTTTCTACCTTCGAAGTCGAGAAGCGTGACGATGAAGGAGATGTCGTATAAAAATAGACATTATAATGTTCAAACGCAGATTGTGTGCAAGATTATGTAATTACTGTCTAATTGAATAAAAAGTTTTTTATTTTAAATGTTTGTGGTTCATTTTGAATTTTTACATGCTTAATTAGGCATCTTATTTCGAATGTTTTAATTTGTTTATGCTTTGCGCCGGCCTAACTTAACTAAGCACTTCATTTTGAATGTCTATATGCTTTGATGTGTAAATGGCTTTTGCCGGCTCAACTTAACGAAGCATTCCACTTTAACCTTCGTCACGAAGGGTGCTCCGAATTTGAAGTATTATTCGGCCCACAAGTGTTATGCACGAACGGCGCTCCGAATCCGGAATCCTAATCTGCCCAAAGGCGTCATACGTCGATGGGGCTCTAAATTCGGAGGCTTTATTTGGCCAATCGGGATATCCATGAAGGGCGCTCCAAATTTGGAGGCTGTTATCGGCCTAAAGGCGTCATGTGCCGATGGGGCTCCGAATTTGGAGGTTTTATTTGGCCAATCGTGATATCCATAAAGGGCGCTCCGAATCCGGAGGCTCTTATTGGCCCAAAGGCGTCATGCACCGATAGGGCTCTGAATTCAGAGGCTTTATTTGGCCAATCGTGCTATCCACGAAGGGCGCTCCAAATCGTGAGGCTTAATCAGCCCATACGTGACCTGCATGGATAAGGCTCCGAATCCAAAGACTTTGTTTGGCCAATTGTGATATCCACGAAGGGCGCTCCGAATCTAGAGGCTTTTATCGGCCCAAAGGCGTCATGCGCCGATGGGGCTCCGAATCTGGAGACTTTGGCCAATCGTGATATCCACGAAGGGCACTCCAAATCCAGAGGCTTTCATTGGCCCAAAGGCGTCATGCGCCGATGGGGCTCCGAATCCGGAGACCATTTGGCCAATCGTGATATCCACAAAGGGCGCTCCGAATCCGGAGGCTTAATCGGCCCATACGTGACCTGCACGGATGGGGCTCCGAATCCGGAGACTTTGTTTGGCCAATCGTGATATCCACGAAGAGCTCTCCAAATCCGGAGGCTTTTATTGGCCCAAAGGCATCATGCGCCGATGGGGCTCCGAATCTAGAGACTGGCCAATAGTGATATCCATGAAGGGCTTCGAATCCAGAGGCTCTTATCGGCCCAAAGGCGTCATGCACCAATGGGGCTCCGAATTCAGAGGCTTTATTTGGCCAATCGTGATATCCACGAAGGGCGCTTCGAATCCAGAGGCTTAATTGACCCATACGTGACCTGCACGGATGAGGCTCCAAATTCGGAGACTTTGTTTGGCCAATCGTGATATCCATAAAGGACACTCTGAATTCAGAGGCTTTTATCTGTCCAAAGGCGTCATGCACCGATGGGGCTCCGAATCCGGAGACTTTGGCCAATCATGATATCCACGAAAGGCGCTCCGAATCCAGAGGCTTTTATCGGCCCAAAGGCGTCATGGGCCGATGGGGCTCCGAATTCGGAGCCTATTTGGCCAATCGTGATATCCACGAAGGGCGCTCCAAATCCGGAGGCATAATCGGCCCATACGTGACCTGCACGGATGGGGTTCCGAATCCGGAGACTTTGTTTGGCCAATCGTGATATCCACAAAGGGCACTCCAAATCCGGAGGCTTTTATCGGCCCAAAGGCGTCATGCGTTGATGGGGCTCCGAATCCGGAGACTTTATGGCCAATCGTGATATCCACGAAGGGCGCTCCGAATCTGGAGGCTTTTATCAGCCCAAAGGTGTCATGCGCCGATGGGGCTCCGAATCCGGAGACTATTTGGCCAATCGTGATATCCACGAAGGGCGCTCTGAATCTGGAGGCTTAATCGGCCCATACGTGACCTGCACAGATGGGGCTCCGAATCTAGAGACTTTGTTTGGCCAATCGTGATATCCATGAAGGGCTCTCCAAATTCAGAGGCTTTTATCGGAACACTTTTGAATTGGATTTCGCAGTGAGTAAACAAGAATCTTTGCATTACAAAAGTGGAATGTGTATATGGTGAACCATTCAAAACTAGTATCATTCCCCACAGGTCAGGTTCAAATGATAGAATTTATGTAAGTGCGTTGAATTTCAAGGCCATGGCAGACTCCTTCCAGACATGTCTTTGAGCCGATATGCCCCTACTCCTACGATTGAATCGACCTGATAGGGGCCGTCCCAGTTAGGGCCCAGTTTTCCATCAGCCGGTTTCTTGCTAGCTGGAAGTACTTTCGTCATAACCAACTCCCCTAGTGTGTAGCGGCGCAGCTGAACACGTTGATTGTACGACTTAGCAAGCTGTTGCTGGTATCGTGCCATGGACACAAGGGCGTGGTCTTTTCGTTCTTCGATCAGAATCAAATCCAAAGCCAGCATCATGTCGTTTCGGCCCATATAAAAAACTTGCGATTTCAGGGTTGGGTGGCTGATCTCCAGGGGTATGATTGCCTGGGTTCCAAAGCATAAAGCAAACGGCATTTCCCCAGTGGATCGCCTCGGCATAGTTTGATGGGCCCACAATACACTCGGTAATTCGTCGACCTATTTGCCTTTAGCTTTCTCCAGCCTCTTCTTGATGTCGTCCAAGATGGATTTGTTAGAGGCTTCGGCTTGACCATTGCTTTGGGGGTAAGCCGGCGTGGAAAAGTAAGGCCGGATACCATACTTGCCTACACAAATCTCAGTAGACACCGCAATCAAACTGGGTGCTGTTGTCTGAGATAAGTGCTCTTGGAATACCGAATCATGTTATGATATTTCTCCATACAAAGTGCTTAACATCAGCATCTCGAATGTGCGTTAATGCCTCCGCTTCGACCCATTTTGTGAAATAATTTGTCGCGACGATCAAGTATCGCTTGTTCCCCGGGGCCCTCGGCAATGGTCCTACGATATCAAGTCCCCACTGGGCGAACGGCCAAGGACTGGTTATAGAGCTTAACTCTTCAGCAGACAGATGGGTTAACGGGGAGAACTTCTGGCACTGTTCACATTTTTTCACATAGCATTCGGCATTAGTTCTCATTGTCGGCCAATAATATCCCTGTGTTATAGCTCGATAGGCCAAAGAGTGCCCGCCAGAATGGGCACCACAACTGCCTTCATGTATTTCGGTTAGAAGCTCTTCGACTTTGTCCGGATGTACGCATTCCAGGTATGGATCAGAAAGGGATTTTTTATAAAGCTTTCCTTGCGGGTCCAAGTAGTATCGCAGGGCTTTGTTTCGCAGCTTGTGTGCTTCTTTCTTATCCGCTGGGAGTGTTCGGAAGACAGGAATGCAATAATGGGGTCCATCCAACTCAGTCCTAACTCTATGACATTTACCTGGATTTCCTCCGAAGGACCAATGCTCGGCTCCGGGATGAAACCTATTTCGATGGTCTGTTTAATCTCTGAGTTAATAGCGGAGGCTAGGCAAGCCAGGGCATCTGCATGTGTGTTCTGATCACGTGTTATCTGATTCAATTCATAATGGTCAAATTTTCCAGCAAGGCACTAGCTAATTTCATGTAAGCTGCCATACGGTCATTTTTGGCCGCGTATTCCCCCTTTAGCTGATTGATCACCAGTTTTGAATCACAAAATACAAGCAAACGCTGAGCACCCATAAGATGTGCATTCCGCAAACTGGCCAGAAGGGCTTCGTATTCCGCCTCGTTATTTGATGCTTCGAAGCCAAGTTTGACGATCTGCTCAATTATTGTGCCGTCGAGATCCATGATTACTACTTCGGCTCCGCAACCCCGTTGGTTGGATGATCCATCACAGTACAACTGCCAAATGTCCCCAACATAAATTCTCCAGTTCGGCTTAGGCCGAATTTCATCAGATTTGAAGTCGGCAAGACCCTCAGTGAATTCGGCCACAAAGTCGGCAAGCATCTGTCCCTTGATGAAGTTCTAGGCAGAAACTGAATATCGTACTGGTCGAGTTCAAGAGCCCACTTCGAGACGCACCCTGATGCTTCTGCGCTATGGAGTACCGACCGAAGGGGGTGGTCCGTTAGCACCCCGATGGTATGCTCCTGAAAGTAATGCATCAGCTTTCTCGCTGCCATGACGAGGGCTATAATGAGTTTTTCCAAAGGAAGGTAGCGTGTTTCGGCGTCAACTATTTCCTTGCTCACAAAATACATTGGCCGCTGCTCCCCCAGCTCTTTCTTTATTAATACGTCGCTGACAGCACGGTCAAAAACTGCCAGATACAAAATGAGTGGGTCACCAGCCGAAGGCGTTGTCAAGAGCGGAACTAATCGGAGGTAGGTCTTGAGGCCGTTGACCCTCCTATAGTGTATGAAAGAATTGTCGGCAGCGGCCCGTGGAACGCTGATGAACTTGTTGAGTGCGGCGGCCATCCCCATTAACTTCTGAACCTCCTTGACCGACCGGGAGGAGCCGAGTTCCAGGATTGCTGTGATTTGCCTTGGGTTGGCTTCAATTCCTCGGTGGTTAACAATGTAACCCAAGAATTTGCCAGAACTGATCCCAAACGCACATTTGGAAGCGTTCAGCTTCATTCTATATTTGTGTAAAATGCCGAATGTCTCCTCTAGATCGGCTATATGATTCTGCTCTTCCGTGGACTTGACCACCATATCGTCAATATACACTTTCATAGTGTGGCCGAGTTGCTCCTTGAACATGGTGGTGACTAGTCTTTGGTAAGTTGCCCCTGTATTTTTCAGCCTAAAAGGCATAACCTTATAGCAATAGGTTCCTCTTGGGGTGAGGAATGCAGTTTTGTCTTGGTTCTCCGGATGCATAGCAATTTGATGGTAGCCTCTGTAGGCATCGAGGAAGCTCATACGCTGATGACGTGCC
The DNA here is from genome assembly GCF_004153795.1 of Camellia sinensis. Lineage (NCBI taxonomy): Eukaryota > Viridiplantae > Streptophyta > Magnoliopsida > Ericales > Theaceae > Camellia > Camellia sinensis. The sequence continues at coordinate 204,447 of NW_021026289.1, read as the reverse complement.
GTAGCATCTACAAGGTGGTCTATCCTAGGGAGAGGAAAACAATCTTTGGGACAGGCTTTGTTTAGGTCTGTGAAATCAACGCAGACTCGCCAAGTCCCATTTTTCTTCTTCACAACCACAGTATTAGAGAGCCATGTAGGGTAGGTCACTTCCCTGATTGCCCCGACGTCAAGCAATCGGTCAACCTCTTCAACAATAGCGACAGTGTGCTCTGTAGCTGATCGCCAGCTTTTCTGAATGATCGGCTTGCATTTAGGGTCAACATTTAAACGGTGTTGCGAAATAGACGGATTCGGATGGCATATTCCAACATACTAGGACAAACCTCATGAGAAATTTGTTTAGCTAACATCGGCAGGACTTGGTTGAACAAGAATTTATACGGCCGACCCCAAGTGCTCTGTTATAATTTTTCAAAAAAGGTCTGTCGAAGCAAAAAGGGTCCAAGCATGCTCATTCGGATAGAGGTGCTCCGGATGTGCTTATTTGAACCAAAGTTGTCCGTCGTGTTTCTCAAAAGATGTCAGGCCGGCCACTTACCTTTTCAGCCATACTTTTCTAAAAAGTTTTCCTATCTTCTCACTCATTCTAGCTTTCTAGGCTCACTTTTCTGAAAATAGATAAACTTTTTGGAAAACACAATGCCAGAAATAGTCGAAACGAATAAGAAGGTATCACTTGCCTTAAGAAAAAAATCATTCCAAAAAATAGGTTTGAAGGTCTAGAAAATTCTTTGGCTAAAACGGGTGTAAGAATGTTTATCTCTCTTCATCCACGACTTGTGCTTGAACTGATCTTTGCTTTCATTATCGAGAGCTCTTCATGAAGCACCCAAGTCTTAAGGCTAGTAAAAAAATGGGGTGTCTACAAATGTGTGCTTTGCAATTGTTTCAATTTTCTCTAATTCTCATACAATTTTTACAACACATCAATACAACCCTTCATCGGTTGTCAAAACAATAATCTCTAATTCAATATTCCACAAGATGCAATAGTAGAGCATAATTCCATGTTTCTCAAATGAAACAAGATTTTCCAATCCTTCATAATTTCAACCTTTTTTTAATATAAATCAATACTCTTCATTTATCAAGAATTCAACAATTTTCTCAATATACAATAAATTCCTCGAACTTCAACATCCTAGGGTTTTAGGGAAAAAAAAACAAAAAAAAATTGGGGGTTTCCCCTTTGAAATACAATTTCCCCAATTTCACAAACCATGGAACATTTCAAGATAATCAATTTGAAATTTTAAGGCTCATTTGAGAATTTTCCCCAATTTAATGCATTTATACCAATATATACAAACCCTAGTCTTCCAAAACACATCTAGCTATCAAAATAACATATAATGAATTTAATTACATATAGACTGTTAAGAAAATCCCTACCTCAAAGATTAGAAGGGAGAGGAGAGAGCCTCGAAAATTTGATCGCTTTGGTCAAAACAACACCCTCTATACACACGTTAAGAACTAGTATCTAATATTCTATGGGTTTTGATGTATGATGGAATTTTTATGAGTATTTGTGGTGGTGTTTAGAGAGTAGGGAGAGTTTTTCGCTGTTTATCTGTTTGTTGTGTTATTTCCAGGTAATAAACACCTGAATCAGCTTGTTTGGTTGGGGTTTTTAGGATTCACTTTTCAGAAAATTAAATTTTTTTTAATATTTTAAGCAATTTTTTTTAATTTTTAGATTCACTTGACATAAATACACTTAAAAAGTATAATATTTTTGAAAAAAAAATACTTAAAAAATTCTCTAAATACCAAAAAAAAATTGAAAATTCAATACAATTTCATATTCTTGTGTATTTATTGATTTTTTAAAATATTATTTCATAAATATTTTACTTTTTAAATATATCTAAGTGAGGTGCATCTAAAAAGTAAAATATATATATATTTAAAATTTTAAAAATATTCACTAAAAATAAAAAAATATGAAAAATAAAAATTAATTTTCTAAAAATTGAAACCAAATACAGTGATGTATTTTATTTTTCTGCTTTGTTTTGGTAATGGACCCAACTGATCATCATGAGCACCTATTAGTTAATCCATAATTTTGGTAATGGACCCAACTGATCATAATTTATTTCATCCATAACAAACTAATTTAATTCTGATTTTTTCATTTTATTTTTTTTTGCTGGCCGGAGGTGTGCCAGATCATAAACAGCTTTTTTTCTTATTAAGGAAAGAAGGATTTTGCGGGGGTCATTACTGCCAAAATGTTTTGGTAGGTCCATGTTTGCATACTATAATTATCAAGTATGTGGACCACACCTTTCATATCTTTATATTAATATATTGAGTAAAATATAAATACACCTTCTAATATTTACTTAAAATACAGATCATCTCATATAATTTTAAAAATTATATCACGCTCTTTCAGGTTTCTATTCCTATAACAAATTATCTATTTTATTAAAAAATTATTCGCACGTATTGAAATGGTTGCTGCTCTCCTATTGCCGCACGTGTGGTCCATTTCCTTGCACGTGCAAAACCCAAGCCCAGAATTTCCACTTTCTCCACTGCACTAAACCGCACGTGCGGGCTGTCCTAGCCGCACGTGACTGGAGAACCTGGTGAAGTCAAAAGTTTTCTAGGGCATTCCCCCACTCTCCTGGTTCCCATTCTTACACTCAAAAGTTGGAAATTTTTACTCTGCGAACATTAAAAAAGGTTAGACAAGTTCGAATTCATGGACATTGGAACACCACACGACACACAAGGCTCCAAAAGCAAAATAAATAGTACGAAAAGCCTAACCAAGTTAGGTCAATGACCCAAGACATCACATAGAATTAGGAAGGAGGATCAAATTGAAACATCTTTTATACTTTGAGAAATAAATTGACATAATTTAAACAAAATGACAATTCTCACTTTGGAAGCTAAAATAATAATGTTTTAATTGAATTTCCATATTTATTCCTAATTTAATGGCATCTACAAATGTTGTTAGGTTGGGAAATCAAATTGAAGCACTTTTTATATTAATTAAATTGACACAATTTAAATATTGAAAATCAAAATAACACAAATGTCATACTTAAGAGATTAAAGAAGACTACATTTATGGAGCAAATTTTACCCTTTCATTTCATTTGTAAACTCTCAATATATATTTATATATATATGAAACTCTTTCTCCCTTAAACTCGATTTTGTTACTTACTAGATTCTTCACATCTTACTAGTGAGCTCTCTCTATCTATGTTCTCTTCTCTTCTCTTCTCTGTGTTTGCATTTGCTTCTTGGTAGAGTGTAGTAGCTAGCTATGAGAGTTTAGATGGTGTTAATCTTCATGGCTTGTGATCCTCTATGAATGGAATGACCCCCCATTTTATTTTCTTTTTTCTTTGTTTTTTTTTTTTTATGATTTTTTTTTTAACATGATCCACACATTCAGCTTTGCAAAACAATGAGAAGAAAAGTGTGATCTATTATGTTTTTAGTTTTATCTATTATGTCACAATGTATAGTTGAGGATCGATCTCTCTCTCTCTCCCGATCTCAATCCCAAAATGCATACAGTTTTCTTACGAGCATAAAAACTAATCATAGTTAGACACAAAAGGCATTTGAATAGATAATATTTTATAAGTTTTTTTTAGTGGGATCTAGTTTAAAAATCCTTATCCATCTATATGTATTTTATATCTGCTTCTATAATCAGTTTATGTATTGGTAGAGTTTAGATTCTTAAAGCTATACCTAATTAGTACTTACATGTAACCACGATATAACTCATTTTCTCACTAAGGTTCCGTTTGTTTTGGCCTAAAACATTTTTGATATTTTACTCATTTTTCGTTGTCTAGTTGAACAAAAAATAAGGAAAATATTTTTGCATTATTTTTCCAAAATTGACTTTTAAAAGTTTTTTAAATCAATTTTTATAAAGTTAACTCTCACTCACTATCTTTTCAACATATTTAGCCTTTCTTTAAATAAGTATTTTAACTCACTAAAATGTCATAAAAAATGCTTTATTGAATCAAAATTTATCTCTTAGGAAATAAAATATAATTTCAAGTGTCAACCAAACGCTAAAAAATAAAAACAAAAATATTTTTTGTGTAAAATCAATTTACAAGAAAAATATTTTTTTGTGTAAAATATTTTACTTTGAAACAAACAAAACCTAAGTGCAAGATGTGTCGTATGTCCCTCTTTGATGCTTTCTTTTTCTTTTATTTTTCCAAAAAAAAAAATTCTTCTCATTCTAATTGAAATATATGTTATCATGTATTCTTGAAAAATATGTGTGTATTCCATGCAAAAATTGTGCCCCCAACATGATCTTGATTACTTATTGAGATTGCTTATTCTTTCTTTTTTTTTCTTTTTTCCCCATTATTATATGTGTGTTTTGTGTAGAATTTGTTTATAACTTACCAAGTATAAATAAATTGAAAAAAAAAATAATTATCAAAATTTAATTTTTATTTTCAATTATAAACTATCAGAAAATAACACCAAAGAGGCCCATTATGTGGCTGGCATGAATTAAAAGAAGAAGAAAAAAAATTAACATTTATTTGTTGTTTGCTTTGTTTTGTTTATTATTTCATTTACTTATTTTTGCTTGTCCACGACTACACATTCTTTCTGTCAGATTTGAAGGCAACAAAGAAAATGGAGTTTGGTGGTTTCATGCAGCACAACAGGTTATCAGCTTCATGGGATGATCTTAATCGTAGCGAGGAGATTGATCTTTCTCTGAGATTAGGGCTACCTCATCATCACAACCACCAAACTCCTCCTCCTTTCCCTCTTCCTCAGCATCATCATCATGATCAGATCATTGCATTTTACCAGCAGGTATAAGAGCTATGTTGTGACCTTTTTTAATGGAAAAAGTTATGCATCCAACAAAAAGTATCACTAAGAAAAATGTCTAAAACATATTTTTGGTACTGTGATTAGTATTTTTCTATTTTTATTTTTTTGATTGCCTAGCATTGCTCATTTTTTTTTTTAAATTTATTATTTATATAAATGATCCCAATGCAACCTAGGTAAGACATGGCTAAAATAACAATTTTCAATATTTACTTTGTTGGTTACCTACATAAAGCATTTGCATTAATGCGAATAAATGAAAATACATAAAACATCGGTGGCCCTAATGGCGGGTAGCCTCGTTGTCACTATGGTAAGTTTTTACAACTGTGCTACTGGCATAAAAAAAAAATTCTTAAAATAGAGAAGGGGAATGGGCGGCAAAATTGTGGAGCTACACCCTGTATCTATCATGTGTAAATAGCTTTTTCAATTTTTTTTATCATTTAATCAATCGTAATTTTATCATACTAATAATTGGTACGATAGTCACAAAATTATACAGGTATGCGCCCCTCAAATTAACTATACGACTAAATTTTAAAATAAATTTTAATATTCCTGTTCTTATTCATTTTTTTCTTGGGGTATACCCTTTTTGTTTAATATGTGTTATTGGTTATATATATATATATTTGGAGAGAGAGAGAGTTGTTTCTATTCTTGTATTTAAAATTAAATTGAAAGATCTAAATAGTAAGGTGCCGTTTGGTAATACTTACGTTTTCAGTTTTCTTTTTATATTTACAAAAATTTTAAAAACTCAAATAAAAACTTGTTTGGTAAAATTTTTGATTTATAAATCAGTGGTCTCAGTTTATAAATTTGGCCAAAAAATGAAAACACAAAAAATGTGTTTCCATTTTGAGTTTTCAGTTTTTTTTTTTTTTTACCACCCAACACTAGCCACCACCCGCCACCATTTTCCACCACCGTCTTCCCATCATTCTTTTTTCTTCCTCTACACAAAGATTATGGAAATAAAGAGAATCATGGACCATTGAAACAGGCTTAAAACCTTGCATAGACCTGATATTGTCTAAATTTCGTCCTTTCAACCACCAAAGAAAAGTTTTTTTTTTTTGGTTATATGTTGTGTCATTTATATTTTCTTATATATATCACAAATTTAATTTGATGATACCCTTTGTTTTGTCATTCATTCTTATTTGTTCATCCTTTGGCAATGAAAATATTAATTGTATTTGACATAACACTCTTGAAAATGAATTCATCAAATTTGATACTACTTACTGAAATCAATTATTATCTTATTGATAAATTGATTGGTCTTATGTTAATTTTACATATTTGAATTGTGGATTGGAACATGCATTTTAAGGTATGAAACTTGTTAATAAGATTAAAATGTGCAATAGGATGAAAAAAAAAGTTTTCTGGTTTACTTGATCATATATATTAAAAAATACATTATTTTAGTCTTAAATTTCGAATTTATCATAAATATTTTTTGTATCATAAATGAGTGTCAATCATAACTTCATATGTAACTTTATGAGAGGGTAATTTGTAAGTAAATTGGGCCGAGTTAGGAAAGTCTTCTTTGGAAGTTGGGCCGCGCAATGGGCCGAGATAAGGGTTGGTGTAGCTCGGTCTTAGGCCAAGAAGACATCTCATATTACGGATTTGGGCCGAACTATGAGCCGAGGTGTTTGGGCTTCGCAAGTTGGACCTCGTCCTTGTTAGTTCGGTCAGAGACTGCTGCAGTTAGCTCGGTCTAAACAGACAAAACCAAGGTATCAGTGAGAGGAGAACCGAGCTAAAGGATAACTCTGCAGGGCGTCATCTCAGAGTCAAGACCGACAGTGGTGCTTAAAGTATCACCGAGCTTAAATAACCTAGTTGACCGCAATATCAGCCGAGGTAAAGATGTCAGCCGAGATAAAGGAGGTAACATCAATGGCGAGGGCCGAGCTGTGTATAGCTCGGCAGGGTGGCATTCGATAGATTGGTTTTCGATCACACGGTCCGAATGGCAGGGGACCGAGATAAGGCAATTCGGTCAGAAATGTATAACCAAGGTAAAGGGTTCAGCCATCTCACTTGGCTTGCAGTGATGAGACTCCTAGTAAGACTCTGCTAAGGAGAGTTAGAGTCCTACTGGGATTGTGCAAACCATCTCACTTGGTTGGTAGTGAGTAGGAGTATGACTCGTAGGAGGACTCTACTAAGGAGAGTAGAGTCCTACTATGATTGTGCAAAACCATCTCACTTGGTTGGTAGTGAGTAGGGTGTATGATTCCTAGGAAGACTCTCATAGGGAGAGTTGGAATCCTACTAAGATTGTGCCAAAGTAAAGTCTATAAAAGCTCATGACCAGACCTATGGACAGGTATCCCAATTCTTACTCTAGAATACACAGAGCTTATTGTCTATTGTCTAGTTGCTGACTTAGGCATCGGAGGGGTTTCCGGCACACACCCGCCGATTAGCTCACGTTTGTGTTTTCAGGTGGCAAAGCGAGGACATTTGGAGGAGTGCAAACTTGATCAACAGGATTATACGAGAAGATTATTTCTGCGCTCGTACAATTGGCGTCGTCTGTGGGAATTTCATAAAGAGCAAAACCTCTTGATCAAGTTTTCCTCTATAGTTAAAAGCAATGGCACACAATGAAGACTTGCCACAATCTGCTATTGATGGGCAAACACCAGAAGGGGGTGAGAGGCGCGAAGGTTTATCTTCTATCCCACCCATGGCGAAATTAGATCCCCAGCGAAGGAATTCGCAGAGAAAAGCGAGAGAAAGACGGGGCTCAAGTCCATATCGCTCTCAAAGCCCTGATAGACAGAGACGGAAGATGGATCCTCAAGTTCTCGAAGATTACGTAAGGGAACAAGACGAAGTAATAAGAAGAATGGCGACTGACATAGAGTTTATAAAGAGCCAGATAAAAAGCAAAGGGGCGGCAGCAAAAGAGGGACGCAAAGGCAACACACACTCTTGCCACTCAAGAGATCGTGACAGACAAGTCACACCATCACAAGCTGAAAGAAAAAGCCTAAAGTCGGGCGATACACAATCAAAGACTTCCAGGACACGCTACTCCAAGCCTGAGAGAATGAGGACTGAAAGGGCTCGAAGGAAAGAAGACACTCAGGCTCGTGACCCCCGCAGAGTTTCCTCACTACAACGATTGGCTCCTAGAACACATGGGAGTGCCGAGGTAGGAATACCAGAGCCGCGCCTTGCCTATGAACCAGCAGACAAAGTGTTAGCAAGGTTGCAGAGCTCACCGTTCGTTCCTGCAATTGAGGGCGCACCATTACCCTCAGGCTTCCACCAGCCCAAATTCACTACTTATGAGGGGAAGTCGGACCCCGACATACACTTGAGCCACTTTCGCCAGGTTATGGCCGTGTATCGGCGAAACGAGGCTCTAATGTGTATCTTGTTTCCTTCTAGCCTTGGCGACGTGGGTTTAACATGGTTTGAAAGGTTGTCAGAAGGCAGCATAGCTTTGTGGGCGCAACTAGCAGAGGCATTTGTGACCAAAGACACCAGTGAAGATTGACCAGCTTCTCTCCATAGACATGGGCGAGAAAGAAACATTGAGGTCTTACAATAACCGGTATTGGGAGACTTTTAATCAGATTGGAGATTGCCCTACAAACCTAGCTATCGCACAGTACAAACGAGGTTTACCGGCTGGCAATAAGTTGAGGGATTCAATGACAATGACGCCGCCCCTTACTATGGAAGCCCTAATAGAGAGAGTGCACCAACACATCCGGACAGAGGAAGATGGGGCGCGTACCAAGGCAAAGTCTGGCGCAACAGTGATACCAGACAAAAAGCTTTTTGGCCAGAGTTAACACGGTTGACAAGTAGGATTGACTGCGCAAAAGTCTTTGCCCAACTGGGGGGCAATTGGGAAGGTTGGCAAGATTGGCCAACTCTTTCTAAATAAGTCTTTGCCCGACTGGGGGGCAACAAAAAAGATTGGCAGGTTTGACCAATACTTTTTTCTTTCCTAAGTCGAGGATAAGGATCTAAGCTGCAGGACGTTTGGCAGGAATAACCAAACACTTCGCTCTAAGTTGGCAAGAATAACTAACTTTGAGCTCTCTTCAGCTAAGATCAGGATCTAGGCTGAAGAGGTTGGTTGGAAAAACCAATACTTACTTTTCCTAAGCCGAGGATAAGGATCTAGGCTGCAGGACGTTTGGTCGAAATAACCAAACACTTTACTCTAAGTTAGCAGGAATAACCAACTTTGAGCTATCTTCAGCCAAGATTAGGATCTAGGCTGTGAAAGGGTTGGCTGGAAAAACCAACACTTTGTTCTCTTCAGCCGATATCAGGATCTAGGCTGGAGAGATCTCGGCTGAAGAGGGTTGGCTGGAAAAACCAATACTTTGTTCTCTTCAACCGAGATCAGGATCTAGGCTAGAGAGGATTGGCTGGAAAAACCAACATTTTGTTCTTCAGCCGAGATCAGGATCTAGGCTGGAGAAGGTTGTCTGGAAAAACCAACACTTTGTTCTCTTCAGCCGAGATCAGGATCTAGGCTAGAGAGGGTTGGCTGGAATAACCAACACTTCGTTCTCTTCAGCCGAGATGAGGATCTAGGCTAAAGAAGGTTAGCAGGTTTGACCAACAAATTTCTGAACTCTTTGGCCGGGATGATGGTTACCTTGGCCAAAACAAGTTGGCAGGGTTATTGTAAACCGAGTTAGTCTACTCGGCGAGACACAGAAAGAACGACTTGCCGTATGATTACAAACTCGAAGAATATGTACGTTGAAGGCAAAAAAGCAAGGCTATTCAAATTTTTGGCATGATGGCTGTAATAGGAGAACGGGGCTAATGGGGGCACGCCACCTGTCCTTGGGATAACGTCGTATCAGACATGCCAGATTAGTAGAATGACGTGCTGAGCAACTGACCAGACTTGTTGGGACTGAACGAGTTGTGAGACCAAACAAACTTCTCTAGTTCGGCAGAGTTGAACGTTTTTAGCTCGGCTAGAGGAGAGTAATCCCAATCATGCTGCGCAGATGGAATTAAGGGGCAATTGAGAGGGTAATTTGTAAGCAAATTGGGCCGAGCTAGGAAAGTCTTCTTTCGAAGTTAGGCCGCGCAATGGGCCGAGATAAGGGCTGGTGTAGCTCGGTCTTAGGCCAAGAAGACATCTCATATTACGGATTTGGCAGAACTATGGGCCGAGGTGTTTGGGCTTCACAAGTTGGACCTCGTCCTTGTTAGTTCGGTCAAAGACTGCTGCAGTTAGCTCGGTCTAAACAGACAAAACCAAGGTATCAGTGGGGGGAGAACCGAGCTAAAGGATAGCTCTGCAGGGCGTCATCTCAAAGTCAAGACCGACAGTAGTGCTTAAAGTATCACCGAGCCGAAATAACCTGGTTGACTGCAATATCAGCTGAGGTAAAGATGTCAGCCGAGATAAAGGAGGTAACATCAATGGCGAGGGCCGAGCTGTGTATAGCTCGGCAGGGTGGCATTCGATAGATTGGTTTTCGATCACACGGTCCAAATGGCAGGGGACCGAGATAAGGCAGTTCGGTCAGAAATGTATAACCGAGGTAAAGGGTTCAGCCATCTCACTTGGCTTGCAGTGATGAGACTCCTAGTAAGACTCTGCTAAAGAGAGTTAGAGTCCTACTGGGATTGTGCAAACCATCTCAATTGGTTGGTAGTGAATAGGAGTATGACTCGTAGGAGGACTCTACTAAGGAGAGTAGAGTCCTACTATGATTGTGCAAAACCATCTCACTTGGTTGGTAGTGAGTAGGGTGTATGATTCCTAGGAGGACTCTCATAGGGAGAGTTGGAATCCTACTAGGATTGTGTCAAAGTAAAGTCTATAAAAGCTCATGACCAGACCTATGGACAGGTATCCCAATTCTTACTCTAGAATACACAGAGCTTATTGTCTATTGTCTAGTTGCTGACTTAGGCATCGGAGGGGTTTCCGGCACACACCTGCTGGTTAGCTCACGTTTGTGTTTTTAGGTAGCAAAGCGACGACGTTTGGAGGAGTGCAAACTTGATTAATAGGATTATACGAGAAGATTATTTCTGCACTCGTACACTTTAGTAGGTAGAGAAATATAGCATTAGTTATAATTTTTTTTCTAAGTTAATACGAACAATAAAATGTGCACAACTATATAATCATTTTCTTATATGTTGATAAAGAATATTTCTTATTTAATGATGATATGATTTAATTTTTGTGATGGAAGAAATTAATAACATTTCTTTTCAATTAAAAATTACATATGCTTTCAAATCCCCCAAAGTCAAAATTTCAAATCTGTCTTTATTATAGGTTATTTAATAAACAGGAATGAAACATGCCTCAAACACTTCTTAAAAATTCAAAAGAGCCAATAAATTTTTTATAAATATATACGTATAAGGAATACTCAGCTCTTTTATGAGTACTGCCTATAGTCACCAAGGATAGCTTGTGAAATTTCATACATTTTGATATTATTTTTTCAATTTTGGAGGCAAGTATATATATAGAATGATTATTTGGAAAATATTTTTGTGCAATCTTCCTCAATAAAGATGTTGTTTCTTTCACTTCAGTTGGCATGAAGCAAACATAGTTCAAACATATAAGGTCATTTATGGAGGATTTATTTTGGTAGTTATGTTGAAGGATTAAATACATTTGCAATTCCTACAATATGCATTTTTGTGTCGTTTTGGTCCTCCAAGTTTTGACAATTTCATTCTTAAAATTTTCAACTGGAAATTTCAAACAACGATCAACATCAGAACTGAAAAATAAGTACCGAATTAATAAAATTAAAAATGTCAAGGACCAAAGTGTTAGGGAAAATAAATGATTTCTTACAAATAAATCAACCAATGGAAATAAAAAAACCAATGCGGAAAAATTAAATTAACAACGACACAATAATTTTTAAGTGGTTCTCTCAATATAAGCTACGTCCACAGGACCGAAATTCAATTTCACTATCAACCAAAAGTTTTCAAAGAATTACAAAGGAGACACGAATGGTCTCATAAAATCACCCTTAGGTGAATTCCAAATAATCACAAATAAATAAGAGAAAATACCTTACCAAATAAATGAACAAAAGTTTTCAAAATAGATTGTAAAAGATTCAAAATAATAACCCAAATCAACTTCACCAAACCAGCCGAAATGCACCGAAACAGTGCTCAAATCCTTTTGCAGAAGAGATAACAAAGTGAAGCTCCCCCAAAAGCAAAATACAGACACAACCACTACCTTAACAAATTAACCCACCGAATGAATCTTCCACCTTGCAGCCGCTGCAATATATATGGAACAATAAACAAAACCTTTTTGGGCTTTTTATCAAAGCCCTACCTGTTACCAAACAAATGGGCTTTCAAAAGTCAGATATAATATATTAAAAATATATTATAATTAATACCAAACCAAATTAAATATTTTAATAAACTAATTGAGTCTCATACTTCACTAAGAATGTATACCCAACACAAAGTGATACAAAATTCGTACTTTAGAAACAATAAATATATTTTATTCCAAACTCCTTTATCACGGCTATTGGCTTTTCTTCTTCATTGGATGCTATCAAAGTATTTGATAAGAATAAATATAACTCAATCCATTGGTGTTCCAAGTGTTGGCCGAGTTGTATTATTTCCGTGTATAGGTTTTTCCTTACATAGTTTTATTGTCTAAATCATGTCCATATTTGTATGAAAAATGCTTGGGAGCAGTAATTAGTGCTCCCACTAATTAGGTGGCAGTGGGTCCCGCCATTAATGATGTGATGTTTTGGTCTTGGAGTTGTATTTTTTTTTATTTTTTTTTACTTTTTTAATGCATTAGTGCTATTAGTGGTGATGTTTTTAGTGGGATGAATCATCGTTGTATTTGTATTGACTTGGGGTCTACCCCAAGTCCTCTTATGCCTATATAAGGCTTCCTGTATCTTCTCTCTTAGAATTAATTTTGTTAGAATACATACAAATCTCCAATTTATCACTTTATTCTTTTTATCTTGGTATCAGAGCAATTCCTAACCCAATTTAGGTCTTGGTTCACTTGTTCTAGCCCTAATCTCTGAACAAACCCTACCTCCTATATACCCCAATCATCATGACGGACGATAGTTCTCAGCAAGTCGTTGTGACAACTGGTGGAAACCCCAATCCCGTGGTGACTATCCAGAGCGATTCCTCTGTCATTCCCTTTGGAATCAAATTAAATGGTTCCAATTACACTATTTGGTCTCAGATGATGGAATTGCATACTGTCGGACAAGGCAAGTTCAGTTACTTGATAGGTGAGACTCCTCGGGTGGACAAATCTGATCTTGGTTATGCAAGTGGAGTAAGGAGGATGCCATTGTCAAACGATGGTTAGTGAAAACTATGGAGCCTGATTTACTTGGCCTCTTTCTTGGCCTACCGACCGCGGCCGAAGTTTGGGAAGGTGTTTCTCAAATGTACTATGATGGATCGGATGAATCACAGATTTGCGAACTACGCTGCAAAGCCACCCGTATAAAATAGAGTGGTTATCTGATTACCTTGTATTTGGCCGAGCTCAAGACCATATGGCAAGAGCTTGATAAGCGCCACCCTATTAAAATGACTTGTGCTACGAATATAAAAGTTCATCAGGATGAAATTGTGAAAGATCGTATCTATGATTTTCTTGCAATATTGGAAGATAGATTTGATAAAGTCCGTAGTGATTTTTTGCGAATCAAGCCGCTTCTTGGCTTAAAGGAATCATTTGCATATATTCGTCGCAAGGCTCAACGACAGGCTATTATGCTCTCCTCTGGAGGTGCCATTAGTACTCCGTTTGTTGCCATGGTATCCAAAGCCCCTGGCATCCCGACACCTCGTACTCATCATTTTTCTAATGTTGAAAACAAAAATGATTTGCATTGCGTATTTTGCAATGGTACTCGACATACTGCCAATGCTTGCTTTAAGAAGCATGGGTTTCCTGACTGGTATTTGGAGCGTCGAAAGCAACTCAAAGCTGAGCACACGACTAGACGTCTAAGCCATGCCAAAGTTACCGACACTGTGGCCAGGGTTGCGATAGTTGCGACCACAAAACTAACCACCACTACTGTGCGACATTCTGGTAATCTAGCATCAGGTTTGTCCTTTATTTCTGAACTCTCTCTCTCTCAAACTCCCCAAAAGATGCCGCTGGAAAAGCTCTAATCTCATTCGAGGATCATGACACAAGTTGGATAATCAACTCGGGTGCTACCGATCACATGTCTTTCGATAAATCTCTATTTCAATATGAAACTTCTCCTCGTCGAGATCAAGTAGTTATAGCCAATGGTGAAACTGACCTTGTCACAAGGGCTGGTTCCATTACTCTTACTCCGTTGTTGTCCCTACATCATACCTTGCTTGTTCCTACATTATCCGATAATTTACTTTACGTTAATCAAGTTGCAGAACAATTAGATTGTATAGTATTAATGTTTCCTCTTTTTTGCTTACTCCAGGATATCCATTCTCGGGAGATCATTGGGTGTGGTGTTAAGAGAGGGGGATTATATTATGTTGATGATGTTGTAGTAGGACGGGTTCATCAGGTGCGTGGGACAAAGACTGAAAAGACAAAAAAAATTTGGTTGTGGCATCGTCGTCTTGGCCATGTGTCTTTTGGTTATTTATGCAAGTTACTACCTTCATTATTTCAAAATGTCAAGGACTCTAAGTTTAAGTGCAGTATTTGTATTTTAGCTAAGATTCATCATGTCCCTTATCCTTTGAGTTTGAATAAAAGCACAGTTCCATTTGTTTTAATACACTCTGATGTTTGGGGTCCTTCCCCTATTACTACTTACGCTGGTATTCGATGGTTTGTTACCTTTGTGGACGATTATACTCATATGACTTGGTTGTATGTGATGAAACATAAAAGTGATGTTGGTCCAATTTTTAGAGTTTTTCATTAGATGCTCAAAACCCAATTTTCTATACCCAACAAGGTTTTCCGCTCCAACAATGGAGGGGAATATATTAATTTTGAGCTCTCTCAATTTTTTCAAGAACTTTGCATGATACATGAAACTAGTTGTTCTCAGACTCCAGAACGAAATGGCGTTGCGGAGTGTAAGAATCGACATATTCTTGGGGTTGCTCGGGCATTGCTTATCGGTGCTTCGGTCCCCAAACAATATTGGGCTAATGCTGTTACACATGCTGTCTATTTGATGAGCCGAATGCCTTCTCGGACTCTTGATTTTCGCACTCCTCTGGAAGCCTTGGCACATCATGTGCCTTTGTCGTCTACATTAAATCTTAGTCGGTGGATTTTTGGGTGTGTGGCATATGTTCACCTTCACAAGAATCAGCAGAGCAAATTGGATCCGTACGTTATTCGCTATGTTTTTCTCGGCTTTGCTCCACATCAGAAGGGTTACCGATGCTATCATCCTCCTACTCGGCGATTTCATGTCACCATGAACATGACATTCCTAGAACACAAAATGTTTTTTGACCCTGCCTTGTCCAAACAGGTGCTTCAAGGGGAGTTGAGTACACTTGAATAACCTGATTAGTTTGAGGTTACATTGGAAGATGGAGAAGGAGTAGTGTTCAATAAGCCAATGGCAGCTGAACCAGAGCCAAGTTCACCTATACCAATCACTGCCCTTGTTTTGGTTACAGTCGATACAAGCCGACCCAATTTACACAAAGATATTCCACACCAAAATCAAAGCATGTTGAGACTGCGGCTGTGTCTGAATATTGAGGTTGTTGATTCCCTTTCTCTAGTACTTGTTCATGCTCCTATGGATATCCCTGAGGTAAGTGACTTAGACATTAATATTTTTACTAATCCTAACATTGTTGACCGACCTTATCAGCTGCCTCCAAGACAGAATCGAGGCCATCCACCTGACAGATTCTCACCAGAAGGAAAAACAAGGTACTCCATTACTCAATATGTGTCCACTCATAGTTTTTCACCACAATATCAAGCCCTTGTGAATCAAATGACATCAATTAAGTTCCCGAATAGTGTTGAGGAGGCTTTGAAGGATTCAAAATGGATAGATGCTATGAATATATACAAAAAAATAAGACATGGGATGCAGTCTCGCTGCCAAACAGAAAGAAACCAATAGGGTGCAGATGGGTATTTACTATCAAACACAAAGCTGATGGAACGATTGGTTGGTACAAGGCGAGGTTAATAGCAAAGGGGTACACACAAACATATGGCATGGATTATCATGAGACTTTTGCACCAGTAGCGAAAATGAATACCATTAGAGTATTACTATCCTTAGCAGCTAATTTGAATTGGCCTTTGAAGCAGTTTGACGTAAAAAATGCCTTTTTACACAGAGATTTGGAAGAAGAAGTGTACATGGCTTTTCCACTTGGTTATGGGATAATTAATGGATCAGGGAAAGTATGCAAGTTGCGTAAGGCCCTATATGGCTTGAAGCAATCTCCTCAAGCATGGTTTGGGAGGTTTAAAAATGCCATGAAGAAATATGGGTATCATCAAGGAAATTCTGATCATACCTTGTTTATAAATAATAAAAAAAAAACAAAGAATGGTAAGATTACTTTGTTAGTTATCTATGTTGACGACATGGTGGTTACAGGTGATAATACTGATGAAATTCAAAAGTTCCAAGGGTATTTGGCTTTTGAGTTCGAAATGAAGGACTTGGGAGGTTTGAAGTATTTTTTGGGAATTGAAGTGGCCCGCTCTAGTAGTGGCATTTATCTGTCACAACGAAAGTACGTGTTAGATTTACTTACTGAAACAGGTATGTTAGGATGTAAACCCGTGAGTACTTCTATTGTGCAAAATCACCATCTGGGAATATATTTGAATCAAGTTCCGACGAATAGAGAGAGATATCAAAGATTTATTTATCGCTCACTAGACCTAATACTGCATATGCAGTTAGCGTTGTTAGTTAGTTCATGCACTCTCCAAGTGAGGATCATGTGGAGGCTGTAATGCGCATCCTAAGTTATTTGAAGTCTGCCCCTGGGAAAAGTTTGCTATTCCAAAAGCATGGACATTTGAAGGTTGAGGGATACATCGTTGCGGATTGGGCAGGCAATATTACAAACAGACATTCCACATCAGGATACTTCACTTTTGTGGGAGATAATCTAGTCACATGGCGTAGTAAGAAACAAAATGTGGTCTCTCGCTCCGTAGTTGAGGTTGAGTATAGAGGTATGGCTCAGGGAATTTGTGAACATTTCTGGCTACGGTTGTTTCTTACGGAGATAGGTTTTGAACCACAAAGTTCTATGCAGTTTTATTGTGATAATTCGGCTGCTTGAGAAATAGCAAACAATCCTGTTCAGCATGACTGAACAAAACATGTGGAGGTAGATCGACATTTTATCAAAGAGAAGCTAGATGCAAACTTGGTGACTATACCATTTGTTAAATCAGAGGAACAGCTAGCAGATGTACTGACACATGCAGTGTCCGGGAAAGTTTTTTATGACTCACTTGACAAGTTGGGCATAGGAGATATCTACGCACCAACTTGAGGGGGAGTGTTGGCGTGAGTTGTATTATTTCTATGTATAGTCTTTTCCTTACATAGCTTTATTGTCTAAATCATGTCCATACTTGTATTGACTTGGAGTCTACCCCAAGCCCTCTTATGCCTATATAAGGCTTCCTATATCGTCTCTCTTAGAATTAATTTTGTTAGAATACATACAAATCTCTAATTTATCACTTCATTCTTTTTGTCTCCTAGTGCAAAATAAAAGCAACCCAAATCTCATAAATAAATAGTAATATTGTTGCCACAAACCTAAGTAGAATTATAGTTAATTATACTTTGAATGAGTTCCTAAATTAGTTCATCTACTATACAATTAGAATGGTAAGTTTCTCTTTGAAGGTTATAAAGGCATATTTCTATTGGTTTAACCTTTAACTCTACTTAATTAAACAGAATAAGGAGAATATTAATGGTGGTAGAATGAAAAATGTACAAGGAGGAGGACAAGTTCATGATCAGAGTGTCAGGTTTGTTGAAACAGTGAACCACGACCACGAGCACAACCAAAATAGGGCATGGCCCTCATCATTGCTAGTATTGATGCAAAACAACTACAATAATCGCACTATAACATATAAGAGTTTTAGAGACTAAATGTTTTGGTTTCTGAAAGTGAAAATTTTGTTGCAAAAGTTATTTAGGGACCAATTTCTATTGTCATGAGGATAGTCGCTAAAAGATCGTCCTAAAAAGTCAAAAATAAGGCTTTTAATGACAAAATTTTGAAAATGTCACTAATAAATAGACTTTTAGGGACAAAATAATTTGGTCTTAAAATGGTTTATTTTTTTAGACAAAAAATTTGATCCCAAAAAGATAATAATTCATCACTAATGTCTAATTTTCGTTGCTAAAAATATAATAACGACACTTTTTGCAACAAAAATATTTGGTACTTAAAAAATAATTTTATAACTAAATTTTGGTCCCTAAAACCTTAATTTTTTGTAGTGTCAAAACATATCCCAAAGAGTGACGCTGAGATGTGCAATGTGTGGAAAGACAGAAACTCCACTATGGAGGAAAGGACCAAATGGTCCTAAAGTAAGTTCCTTTCATTACATTTCTAGTCAGTTGCTTTGTTTGTTGTTTCTAAAATTGCATATTAATATTGTTTGGATATATCCTCTTTTACTTCATATATTTTGGATAATTGATGAGATTCTTTCCAATTCATACAGTGGAAAGGTATAGTTTGGGCTCATGCACCACCATGTTACCACCATCCTATAACGAACATTACCACTATCACGATTAGTAGCACATTAGTTACAAGATCGCAACCAAACGCGGGAAACCATTTTACGTCGAAACAAATGGAGTGTATTGTGGGATCTCTCGGACGAGGGGTCCAAGCGGGCCTGATAGTTAGAACCCTTAGTTTGGTTCCATTAGTGCAATGTGAAACAGAATCAGAGTGTAAATCTGTGAAACATAATAAGAATCTAAATTTGGCAAATCCATAGAAAATCTACCAATCACAAGAAATGCCAAAAATGGACTATATCACCAGACTCAGAATCACCACCTAATCTTTTGGAAAAACTAGGAAAATCATGACTCATGCCAAAGGCCACTGTCCATCGTAACTAAAGTGTCTCGGCTCGGGAACTTTGGTATGAAGGGTGAAGGTCATGAATTGAGCACCCCTGCTTATCCGATCAAAGATTGGCCTCTATTAATTCTAGATATGAGATTCATTACCAATATATGTCCATGTTCTGATTATTACAGCTAAGATTACTATGTGAAGCAAACAAGTATAAACTAAATCACTTACTTTGGAATGTTTTGATTTCATACGTTTTGAAAAAGAGTTTGAAAGAGTGCAACTCAAAGAAAAGATGAGTCCATATGCATGGAAATCAATATCATCCTAACTTAAGTGAACTAACCACCATCCGCCAACATCCAAAGAGATATATCAAATAAGCAAATAACCACATGGTAAGAATGCTAGACATAGTAAGAAAAACACACACAATCGGGACACAAAGATGAAAGAAGCTCACTTAGTACTCCTCCGTACCAAGCCAAGCAAAAAGGATTAGAAAAATATACATGATCCTAGATGCAAAGAAACTAATATAACACGCACACACACACACTCACACGTACACATACAAAAATGCAACTAAAGACTTGGCTACTAATCATATGATATATGAACCATCTTAAGACATGGGGCAACGCACATAACCACATAGGAAGTAAAGAAATGAGAGATAAAATGAGCTAAGTTTTGCGCATAAAAAAATGGATGCAAAGCATAGAGAATGATTAAATAAAAAAAACAAGATACCAAAATAGGGAAAACTCTAAATAAAAGGGATAAAGGAGAAAAGATAACAGAGATATGCATCAAAGCTATAAACAAAATAAACTACTCGACCAAGAATAATAGAAGCAACTACTAACCAAAATAGAAGCTAATCATGGATGATTCAACTATTCTAACAAAGCTATCAAATGAAAACACAAGAGAAGCTATCAAGTAATGCAAGATATTACATGATGATCATAGAAGCGATCAAATAAAGAATGAAGATAAACTAAATCCATTATTCTCACCATGGAAGAGATGAGGTAATGGTCCTTCTTAATCACCAATGAACATAGAAAATCACATGATGATGATGATGGAAGTGAAACAAATGAGAGGAACCAAAATGAGAACTACCATGCTCATCATAGAGGAAGAGATGAGATGATAGACTTCTTTGATCATCAAAGATATAGGAAATCAATGATGATCATAGAAGAAATATACATGAAATGGAAGCTAAATAAGAAGCAAATCAAAGAAGTGAATATGAATCTACATCATCTCTCATGGAAAAGGGTAAATCAATACCCAAATCCATGTTAAAAATTGATGGAGAGAGTAGATTACAAATTCCTTCTAGGTGGAAGCCATGTTTGGCTTCCAAGAAAGTAGAGAGAAAAGAAGGAAAGTAAGAGAAAATGGAAGAACATAGAATCTACAAATCTCTAACCACCAATTTAAACCCATGAATCACCCAATTAATCTCACAAAACAACCCAAATGTTCATTAGAATGTAAACATGGATTGAGTCATGCAAATTAAACTTGTTTGGATGATGAGAAAATTGGTGAGAAAGTGAAGAAAAATGAAATAAAATGAAAACAAACACAACAATTATCAAAACAAGCTATAAGGTAGGACTAGAACCCTCTATACAAGTCCAAAGCTAATCTAAATTATCAAAGAAAATCAGAAAATAGAGTGTTTAGAGAGGGGAGAAAATGAGAGAGAAAAATGTAAGGAAAACTATAATTCAAATCAATCTTATGGAGGGGTGGGTAATCCTCTTCATTGTCCACAAGGCCCAATTACATATTCGATAATTAAATTCAGAATTTCAGAGTGTTTGGAAATGAAAGGAAAATGGAAAAGAAAGTGATTGCAAGATTACAAGAGAAAGTGTAGGAAGAGCTCTTTGGTTAGCAATTCTCACTCTAAGCACCCTCAAGCTTCTAGAATTAGGCTTGAATCTCCAACCAAAACCTCCATGGATGATAGCTTCAATGGCGTATGTATAGGTGTAAGTATAGAGAGAGAGAATTTGAAGGTCCCAAAAGGCTTTGATATCAAAGAGACATGTCTCTATGACTTGGTAAACCTTCTCTCCTCCCCAACTATTGAGAAATAAGTAAATTTATAGGCTGAGGGTCACTTGGTTCGCAATTCACACAAAAAATTAAGGAGGTGGCAACCTCACATGCATGGGGGGACTATCTCCTCAAAACTGCTCTATTTCTCGACAAATATGTCCAGCCAACTAGAATATGGTCGGTCAAGCATAAAAGTTGTACAACTAACTGGTTTTTTGTATGGCTAGATCAAAAATGAAGAGAAAGCCAAGTTTTTCAAGAGGATTCTCCTCATTTCCATTCATTCTCACTTTGTCTTTGCCCAGTTACTAAAAGTCTCAACATTTTGATTGAAAAGATGAGCCTGAACATCATGGAAACTATTGGATTTATGCACGGCTAAAAACATTTTGAAAAATGGTTTTAAAGGTCTAAAACAGAATGTTTGGCCAAAATGGGTGAAAGGTAAGGGTTCACTTCAAACTTGGACTTTATGCTGGAGAAATCAAATTCATCATCTGGTGCTTAGAGAAATGCGCCAAAGTTTTGGGATTGGTCAAAATGGGATGTCTACATGTATATATGTTAGTCCTTTTGCTTTAGAAATTATACTTGTCAAGTCTAAATTGGTTACTTGAAAAAATATATATATATCTATCTGTTGAAAGGAGACTAGCTTTAATAAAGCCTACACTAGCTAACCTTCCTGTTTATAATTTATCCTTTTCAAAATTGTATAGATTGTTTTGTTAGAACTGGAGAAAATACAAAGAAAAAGTGTCACTTCGTAAATTAAGAAATGGTAACAAGAAGTAAAGAATTCGGAGGATTAGGGTGAGTCTCTCAAATCTTTTAATTTGGCCTTACTATCAAAATGGTCATGGAGATTTGGGAATGAAGAAGATTCTCTATGGACAAGAGTTATTATTGTGAATTATAAAATATTACGTTCTAAATAATAACCTTGGAAATTTGAGAATAGGACTTTTCGAATATGTAGAGAAATATTATAAATCTAGATCCAAATCAATCTATTTTTATTAATATGGTGCAGCAGAGTAATATGATTGTAAATAGGAAAAATATGAAGTTCTGGTCAGTGCTTGGATTGGAGATACGCGTTTAAAGGTATTTTACCCTAGAATATTTATGTTTCTAGTCAAAATAAGGCACTTGTTGCAAAATTATAATCACTACATGAGATCAACTCACAATGGACCTCACAATTTAGAAGATGATTGTTTGGATAGAAGAAGCACTCACTAAATCCAACTGTAACTGCTAATCTTATTGATAGTGGAGAGAACGCTCTTCATTGGAAGTTGGAAAAGCAACTTAAAAGATGTATAGACAAGAAAAATATGTTTATCAGATGTGTTAGGAAGAATTTTATTCCACCAATGTTCAAAGTTTCTATTGGCAAACTTCATTTGCTATAATAAGAAGAAAAGTAAACAACAAGCAATGTTGTTTATGAGCCAACAAAGCATGTTTTATAAGTCTTAGATTATTTGGTGTGCCGTGTGTCTAGGTTTTTTTTTTTTTTTTTTGGTTTTTGTTTATCACAATTTTTTTGTTAGCTCCAGCATCTACAAAAAAATTTCTGTACTTGCGCTTTTTTTTTTTTTTTTGGGGGGGGGGGGATGATTTAGCTATTATGTGGTTTTGTTTTAGTTTTAAGGATTCAATGAAGCGAATTTGTGCATCCTTTTCTTTTTTCCACAATGTGGACTCTGTGATTAACGAGGAATGGAATTATATCTGATCAGTTAGAAATAAAAGAGATAAAGATTATTGAAATAATCAAATGTGCATTGCTCATTGGGTAAAAGTAATGCTAAATTTTTAATTAGCATTAGTGACTTGTTCGATATTGAAAGGGTAAGGACCTTAAATTTTGGGTGATGAGCATGACTTTTAATGTAAAAGATGTCTCTACACAGCGTACTACTTTTGCCATAGGACTATTGGCTATGAAAAATGGGTCACCATAAATAATGATGTGAGTTCTTGAGTTACATGTCTTGTGTTCATTGATTGGAAGTTTTTCTTCAACATTAGAGTGCGCTAGAACTAGGGTTGCAATCCAGCCTAGCCAAGTCAAGTGTAACTATGTTTGAGCTTGGATCAATATATTTGCAATGTGTTCAAGTTTGGCTCAAGCATGAAATGAACCAAAGCATCTGAGCTCGAGCTTGGCTCGCATAAAATTTATGGAACTCGAGCTCGACTTGTGGTGGCTCGTTGACCAAAAGAAAACCAAAGAAAGTCATAACCTATTGCACTTAAATAAAGATTTCTCTATCTTGAAATGCATTGTACAATCGATGTGGAACACCAAACTATTTGAAACATTTCAAGGGACTTACCAAACGACATCGTGTGGCCACTGTGTGTGATTGCACACTTCCGTCCCACATCGATGAAGTAAAGAAGCATACAAAGGCCCAATGCCTATAAAAGGTAGAGTTGTTCATAGCCATTATGCATTAAGGAAAGCACATGTGAAGCTTCCAAAATTGTATGATTATTTGTAATAGTAAATAATAATGATCATGAATTATGGAGTAGTTGAAATGTTTTAATGTATATATATATATATTATTGAGCTCGTGAGCCTAATCGAGCCAAGGAATATTAACCTCAAGCTCGGCTCATTTATTATACGATCTTAAAATTCAAACTTGAGTTCGTTTATTTAGTAAGTAAACCGAGATCAAACGAGCCTTCAATAAATTGAACTAGAGTTTATTCATGAACGGCTTTTCATTTGCAGCCCTAACTGGAACTGTAATTTGTGTTTTTATTTATTTATATATTTTCTTATGTTTGTAGATTGTTCTCAATCGTTGTAATATAATTAATTATAATGATCTAAGTTGAGTGGATTTTTATGGGGCTGTGAGGGTGGTTTTTATTTCTTTAATATGGTTGGTTGTTTAGGCAACATCTTAATCTCCAAATGAAGAATAACTGGATTCAAAATCCATTCAATGAAAAAGAAAAAGTTGTTGAAAAGAAGCCAGTTGTTTTGACACTTTAACAAATCCCTAATGAAACAACCTAAGAAAAACTTAAGTACAAATCACACTGTGTTACACTAGCTCGAGATTCTTATCATGTGTTAACTTACTTAGTATATGTTCTTAAGCAATGACATTTTTTTCATTGCCCTTTTATTAGTATTTTGATGTACTTTTTGTACTTCTCCATTATGCCAATTATAAAAAATAAAAATAAAAAAAATGTTGATTGAAAAAATAAATGAAATAATATTAGATATATTTCACCATTTTATTTCACGTCTTACATAGATCTATCAAACAAACATTATGTATATAGGTAAGAACCATTATATTTATCAAAAATAGAATGCAACGTACCACTGAAAGTTTACATAAGTGATAAATTTTGGTAAAATATTTAGATGATATATAATAACCCTCTTTTACTTATATATGTTTTCATTTCAGACTTTATGCAATGGATGTGGACTACGATATGCAAGAGCCCTAAAGAAGCATTAAAGAGCATGCATGGATTTGAGGAGCAAGCAAATTTGGAACTTGGAGCTATATATATAGTTATGCTTAGAAAATTTAAGTTTTGGCTAATGAAACAAATCTTCAAACCTAAGATCATAACAACTGCTATTGATTTCATTTTTTTTTCTATAATTATGTTTTTGATTATTGTTTCAACGTTTAAAAATATTATTATTATGTGTAGTGCAACAATTTGGCATATGCTTCTATTGATATTAAGGGTTTTATCGTAGATTTTTATCTCATGTTATTTTGTAATGTCTAATGACTACTAATTTTTTGAAACCAACATTTTTTCATAGTGAATAATTAATTATAAGAAAGCAATAATACATATAATTGTATTTCTATAATAGAAGATAAGCATTCCCAGTAGCTAGCTACCCATCAACTTTATTAGTACAACGAAAGTGATTAACATTTTCTTAAAAACTTAGATTGTAAAATATATACATTTTTCCTTTAAAAAAAGGTCATATCTTTTCACGTTTGTACTTCAACTCGATAGTCTAGTTACCAATCTTTGGTGTTCTATCAACGCATGTATTCTAATGCTCAAATTTGTAAGGTTGTTAAAAGCCTAATGGGTTAGCGAAAGAAGCTACTCATTCTCTCTATAAACTATCTTGTTTCTAGGGTTTTTGCATTCAATAGTTCATTGAAGTCTTGAATCATACAAACAATGGCATAGAGTAATCCGATTGAAAGTACAATTTCTACAAGAGTGATTGGCTCTAGTGTCACAATAAGGTCTCATCAGATTAATGTAGTGATTGAAGTAAATGGGAGTGAATATAAAGACAATACAACCTTGTTTGGGTAGAGGAGGAGTATTTTATACTTAACAAAACTCTTTGGGAAGGATTTGTTTACATTGGTGGATAGAGCTTCGCATAGTAGAGCATTGAAAAAAAAAAAAGAAACTACAGAATCATTCAAGAATTAGCAAACCGTTTGAATCGTTTGAAATCTAGAGTGGTATAGACACCCCATTTTGACTAACCCTAACATTTCAATCACTTGTAAGCCTCCTGATGATAAAATGGTAATATCTCCACCCTTATAAAATGTTGCAAATTTCTTAAAGTTGCTGGTACACCTGTTCTAGCCAAAAAACTAACATTTTTACAAAAAATGACCAAAATACCCCTGAACCCTTTTTTTAAGCCAAGAACCAATTTCCCAACCTGTGAAGCCTGATTGCACTTAGATTGATGATATTTTCAAAAATTGCTAACTAGTTTTACCAAAAACCTTAATCAAAAGGCAATCGGGGCTTACTTGGGCCACAAGTAGGCAAAAGCCATGCAAAACTGCACCTGGCCATGCAAAGTTGATACCTGGACCATCAACCTTGTGTATAGTTGCATGTGCCTTGTGCGGCCGCAACTTGTTTGTGCTGTTACACTTCATATGCTCGGAAGCACTTCCCCCCGACAGACATGAATGGAAATTTTGCAAAGATGGCAATGCAACATTAAAGGGAAGCACTAGGGAGGAAGCGATTCTCAATCCTAGCAGCCTCTTCTGGCTTCCTCCCCAAGCTAGGAGTGCTTATAAAAGCACTCCCTACCCCTTTTCAAAAGGTTAGAAAATTGTGAACCTTTGAGACCATTTGAGAACTTGTGAAAGAGAAACCCTCTCCCTCACCCTCTATTCTAAAATTTCCCACCCTAATAGTAACCTAAAGCAATAAAAACAACCTAAGGACTTAGAGAACCTGAACTATCTTAGAAACCTAAGCTTAAGGGAGACCCATAAGCAAGAAAACGTAGTTTCTTATCCTATTCTTTACATGTTCTTTGGTTCTTGAAAACCAGGAGGTAAACCCTCATCTGTTCTTTATTTCAGTAGCTATTTCTCATCTATTTTCAATATGTAATCATCTAGGGTAGTCACAACGTAGTTTCTTCATTTTATTCACTTTCTCGGATTTTTCTCGCATGTTTTGCTTATTTCATTCAAAACAGCATATGTAGGACAAGATAATCATGTTATATTCATCCATTAAGTCTGGTTTGAATCATGTAAATATTCTATTTATTTTTCTCTTGTTATTTGTTAAATGTTATTTTGTGCATAATCATCATTCTAGTAGTCTCAAACCGGGTTTAGGACCATTATTAGCTTGTTTAGTCGTATATTTAGGGTTCATATTTAATTTAAGCATTGCATGAAAGATGCTAAAAGTGGGCATTTGGGTAAGTCCTCCTCATCTCTATAGCATTTACATGATTGGTGCATTGGTGCATTGACTTTTCAATTGTGCAAGTTCTATGCCTTTTGTGCAGAATTGAATGTTTTGAATGTTTTTATAAATATTGTTAGTTTTAAAATGAGTTTATGTCCATGGATTATGAAAACTCTTCATTTTATTAAAATCATCTTCTTTTGGAAGGATATGGTTGTATTCTTTAAACCTAAAGTTAATGATGTTTATTTTTTTCAGACCACTTAATTTTAGGCTAGTTAAGGGCTTTAAGGCTTAAATGGACTTGTACAAATAATTAACCACTAAAATCATAAAATAGAGAATTAGTAGATGCCAATCTTCAGATTAGGAATGACTCTCTCATTCAATGACCTTTCCCCTTTGTACCTTAGTTCCCGAACCAGTAATCTCTAGACAAATCAAGTCTTTAACTTAGTTTTCATTATTAAAGGCTTCTTAATTCCCCATAAAAATTAAATGTTGACTCTATATTGGTCAAAGCAAGTTGGCACAACACATAGGGTTGAAATAGGTCTAATAACCAAAAAGGCACAGCATCCATAGTTGGCGATTGATGTAGGCCAAAAGGTACCATATTGAGGCCAATTAAGTTACATTTTTAGTCTTTCAATATTGTTTATTTGGTGGAGATGATGTGTTTTGTGCACTTATACAAATTTGGCAGGCAACTGGCAAATTCAATCAAAAATGAAGTGAAAGCAAATTCTCCGTGCGAGGAACAAAAAAACCCGGCCTACCACTTCACCGCACATGTGGCCCACCACCGCTCGAACGGCCCACATAGGCGCTCAAGTGGCCTACCTAGGGATCCTTGCGAGGAAAATTTAGTCTATTCTACTAGGAATAAAAGGAAGAAAATAAGCTGCTCAAAGGGTTCGAAAATATTCTAAGGAAAATAGAGGCTACGGTTTCAAGAGAGGGATTCTCAAGCTTCGAAGGCAATTTTCATGGGGGCTTCCACCTCTTCCCACTTCTCCATGAGTTGCTAGTCTTCTAGTTTTAGGGTTTTGATGAAACCCTAGCAATGTAAAGGGATTTTTCTTAAGCTTTGATTGTAAAACGGTTTGAATAAGTGTATGGATGTTATAAAAATTTATAATAATTTTTCTTTTCATATCTTCAAGTGTTTTATTCTCTGTGATTGTTTAATGTTTTTCATACGTTAGTTTTCTTTGTGTTCGTGTTCAAAGTATGAGACGAGTCATGTTACAAGAGACGGGTCGTGTTGCTACCATAGTTTAGAGCAAACGACTCGTACTACTTGAGATGACTCATGCCCGTACGTTGAACACAACAATCCTCTTGATCAATGTTTCAAATTTGTAGTTGTGAAATATTAGGTAGTTCAAACCAGAGTGCAATTGATGGCCGATGTTAAGTCTTATTTATGTGGTTAGTAGTGAATTCTTTGCCCTAGGATTTTTCCAAAAAACAGTATCCCAAACCTTAATTTTAATTGTCAATTCAATTTTCTCAATTTCACTTAATTCTCGTTTAGTCATGATATCCCTCAATCTTTTTATCAAAATTAATTTAGGAATTATTATTAAATTAGTTTAATTTCCCGTTTGTCCCTGTGGATCGATACCTAGACTTACCATTATTCTAAGGAATTTGGTATAGTTTAGTGTTTATTTTTGGTGTATGAAATGACCCACCAAATTTTGGCGTTGTTGTCGAGGACTTCTGGCGAAACTAATTAATTTAAAGTCAAATTATTATTTTAATTTTTAGTATAGGATTGTATGCTTTTGCGTTGCTAAGTGTGCAGAGTTTTCACAAGTGGAGTTATCACCGTAGTGCATGCGGAGTGCAACCGAGCTTTAAAAACAAACCGTAACACTAAAGTGCTAAAAATAAAAAGCAAATACTAGCAAGCAAAGCACCAAAGTGCTAAAAAGAAAGAAAGGGCTCAAGTGGAGGTTAGAGACAATGGTCTACACGTCAAGCACCCGCAAGACGAGTAAAGCGTTTTCGTTAATTCGTTGTGAGTATTTTCTTCTTTGGTATTTTGCTTTCATAACTTAGTGATATCCCTCAATCTTTTTATCAAAATTAATTTAGGAATTATTATTAAATTAGTTTAATTTCCCGTTTGTCCCTGTGGATCGATACCTAGACTTACCATTATTCTAAGGAATTTGGTATAGTTTAGTGTTTATTTTTGGTGTGTGAAATGACCTACCAAATTTTGGCATTGTTGTCAAGGACTTCTGGCGAAACTAATTAATTTAAAGTTACATTATTATTGTAATTTTTAGTATAGGATTTTATGCTTTCGTGTTGCTAAGTGTGTAGAGTTTTCACAAGTGGAGTTATCACCATAGTGCAAGCGGAGTGCAACCAAGCTTTAAAAACAAACCGCAACACTAAAGTGCTAAATATAAAAAGCAAATACTAGCAAGCAAAGCACCAAAGTGCTAAAAAGAAAGAAAGAGCTCAAGTGGAGGTTAGAGACAACGGTCTACACGTCAAGCACCCGTAAGACGAGTAAAGCGTTTTCGTTAATTCGCTGTGAGTATTTTCTTCTTTGGTATTTTGCTTTCATAACTTAGTACACAGAGTTGAAACTTAGTGTGTGTGTGTGTGTGTGTGTGTGTGTGTGTGTGTGTGTGCGCGCATGAGCGTCGTTCTTGTCGTCCTAAATTGTGGGTTTGGACCTTGAACTAAAAAAGACTCTTAGGGAACTTAGAGCCTCTGCCCCTGTTCCTAGGCTTGAATATCCATATCCATATCCATACTTCGAGCAATTAGAGATTGCGAACCCGAATGGCCTAAATGGGCCCAACCAGACCGTTAAGGATTACTTCACACCTGCTGCATATACATCATCATCATGCATCCAATTACCCAACACCATTGCTGCTCATTATGAGATTAAGTCCAGCACCATCCAAATGCTCCCATCATTCCATGGACTAGCTCATAATGACCCTTATAAACATCTACATGAATTTCTAGAAATTTGCTCTACAGTGAGGATCCAAAATTTCACTAATGAGGCCCTAATGTTGCAACTGTTTCCATTTTCACTGAAAGACAAAGTCAAACATTGGTTGAACTCCTTACTTGCTAACTCTATCACAATATGGGACCAATTACAACAAAATTTTTTGGAAAAGTACTTTCCCATTGGTAAGACCAACCAACTTAGGTGAGCCATCACCAATTTTGCTCAAATTGATGGCGAGCAATTTCATGAAATATGGGAAAGACTCCGTGACCTTCTCCAATAATGTCCCCACCACCAAGTGCCTAATTGGCAACTTGTTCAAACCTTTTACTACGACTTAATTGAGCCTCACTACCAAATGGAGGATTCTTCTCGTGGTGGGACATTCATGTCCAAAAATGACGCTGAGGCATGGCAATTATTTAAGAACTTAAGTGATAATTCCCTCCACCATGCCTTCGCAGCCCGACAAGTTCAGCAACCGGTAGTTAGAGCCCCGAAAACCAGGGGCATTTATGAGGTAGGGTAAAACCTGCCCAACAAGTAGAGGCATTGTCCCACAAGATAGCCCAATTATTAGTTACGGGACATGCCCCTACACAATAAGATCAGCCTCAATTTCACAAGACATGTGCTATTTGTGAGTGCCCTGCTCATGACTTGAGTGAGTTCCCTTCGGCATCACAATTTCTGGAATTAGTCCAAGAGCATGTAAATGCGGCTCAAGGATTCTCCAACCCGAGTAATGATCCATATTCCAACACATATAATCCGGGATAGACAAATCACCCTAATTTTTCATGGAGACCTCCTTCACAAGGTACTTCTTACAATCCTCCACCACTAAAAAATTTTGCCAACCAATCTTCCTATTGACCACCATAACCTTACCAACCCCCACAACCTTACTGGCAAGCACAACCCCCGCCTGTTCCTCAAGGCAATTCTGCCTTTGAGACTTAGGTGTTGGAAATTCTTTTAGAACTTAAGGGGTTAGCACCAGTAGTTCACTCCATTGCCAAGCTAGAGGCCCAACTGGGTCAAATGGCTAATAACATGAATAGGAGAGATGAGGAAAAATTATCAAGTCAGACTGTGGCCAACCCTAAGGGTTAATATGGGGTAGAGGGGTCGGGTGGGAATGGAAAGCACCATGAACAGGTGCACGCGATGATTACCTTGAGAAGTGGGAGGGAGTTAGAGCCTCTGCCAGTTGCGTCTGATGCAACTAAGGCTAAGAAGGGTGACCACGATGGTAAACCCAAAGAGACCAAGGGTGAGGGAGAAACACCTAAGGGGGATGACTTAGTCCATAGCACTTCACATGAGCCTAAGGCACCATATGTGCCTAAGGCACCCTTTCCCCAATGCCTTGATGCATCGTCCCATTTTAATAAGAAAGCGGCGTCCATAGAAGCGATGATTGAGGTCTTCAAAAAGGTGAAAATAAACCTCCCCCTGTTAGAGGTGATTAAGCAAGTACCCTTCTATGCTAAATTTTTGAAGGACCTTTGTACGCGAAAGCGTAAATCTAGGACACACGTGTCCCAAAAGGTCATACTCACAAAGCAAGTAAGATCCATTTTATTGAGTAACACACCCCCTAAACTTAAAGACCTAGGTGCCCAAACCATTACATGCATTATAGGGGACCATTTCATTGATAAGGCCATGTTAGATTTAGAGGCTAGTGTCAATTTGTTGTCGTACTTTGTGTATGATGAATTCGGGCTTGGCAAGCTGAAGCCCACTACTGTCACACTCCAGTTGGCTGACCGGTCCCTCAAAGTGCCACGCGGCATGCTTTGGATGTGCTAGTAAAGGTCGAGAGGTTTTATTTTCCTATTGACTTTTTGGTTTTAGATATGGAATCGGTAGCCAGCTCTAGGAAACAAATCCCAGTGATCTTAGGTCGACCTTTCTTGGTTACGGCCAATGCATGTATAAATTGTCGCACCAAGGTTATGGATGTTTCATTTGGAAATATGCAAGTGAAACTCAATGTTTTCCTAGCATCCCAACGACCCCATGAAAGAGAGGAGTGTTTATTTGTGCATGTTGTAGATGGGATAGTAGAGGAGGCTTTACCCTTCATTCTTGTTAAAGACCCTCTAGAGGCTTGTCTAGCTCATTTTGGGTTCGAGGATTTTGATATTGACGGGTCAGTTGAAGAGGTAAATGCCTTACTTAATTCTTCTTCTACATCGGATTTTCCTCTGTGGAAAGCCCAATTTGAGTCCCTTCCTTCTCTGTCTAGAGAGTCTGCCATACCATCCCTAGTCACACCACCTACACTTGAGTTGAAGCCACTCTCGACCACACTCAAGTATGCATTTTTAGGGCCAACGGATACTTTACCTATCATCATTGCATCTGACTTAACTGCAAAGTAGGAAAGTCAATTAATGAGTGTTCTTGTGGCATATCAGAGTGCTAGAGGGTGGTTAGTGGTTGATTTGAGAGGGATAGATCCCTCCGTGTGCATGCATTATATACATTTAGAGGAGGAAGCCAAACATTCTCAGGAAATGCAACGGAGACTTAATCCCAACATGAAGGAGGTAGTGAAGAAGGAGGTGTTGAAATTGTTAGATGTGGGTATTATATACCCCATCTCGGATAGCAAGTGCGTGAGTCCCACACAAGTGGTGCCCAAGAAATCGGGCATCATTGTTATTGAGAATGAGCGAGAAGAGTTAGTCCCCACACAAACCACTATTGGGTGGTGAGTATGCATTGATTATAGGAGACTGAACGCCATGACTAGGAAGGATCATTTTCCCTTACCTTTTATTGATCAAATCCTAGAGCAATTAGTAGGGTAGAGCTACTATTGTTTCCTTGATGGCTATTTTGGTTACAATCAAGGTCCTGTGTATCCGGATGACCAAGAAAAAGCCACTTTCACATGTCTTTTTAGCACTTTTGCCTATCACCGAATGCCCTTTGGGCTTTGCAATGCACCAACAACCTTTCAACAGTGCATGATGGCTATTTTCTCTGACATGGTGGAGAAATTCTTAGAGGTCTTCATGGATAACTTCTCTGTGTTTGGGCTGTCTTTCGATAAATGTCTCCAGAACTTAACTAAAGTACTTACTTGATGTGTGGAGACAAACCTTGTTATGAGTTAGGAGAAGAGCCATTTCATGGTTCACGAGGGTATAGTGTTGGGACACATTGTGTCCCCTCGAGGTATAGAGGTTGACAAAGCTAAGGTTGACCTCATTGCAGGCCTTCCTTCACCCACTTCTGTGCATCAAGTTAGGTCTTTCCTAGGGCACGCAGGTTTTTTACCGATAAAAGGTGCATCCTTAGCAAATAAACTACACAAAGAACGGGATATTTTGCTAAAGTGAGCTTGACTTGAAAATTTCTATTTTAAGAGATTAATGTGTTAATTATTAAATTTCTGTTGCATCATTATGGGCTCGAAAAAGCCACTTCGTTGCTTAATATCCTGGATGGTTTGCCACTCGCAAGCTATGTTAATGTCAACAAGCAAGCATCATAATTTGATTATTACTACCATTTGATCATTCCCTTACACTCCAAGGTGGCATGAGAGGTATATTGATAGTCATAGCTGATGTACCCTCTTCACTAAACCTACCTTTGAATATGGAAAGCTTTAACACCTTTCAAATTAGGACAAAAAAACTTTCCTTTTCAGGATTACATTGTTGCCTTTTTATTATGATTTAGTGAATCCATAGAACGTTCCTAGTTAGGTCAGGGAAACCTCACCCTAAATAAGCATGAATGCAAATTATGTGCTTATGTGATATCTTGTCTTGAATGGAAATGATGTGATTGGGTTCCAAAATCAGTGATTAGAAAGGCAGTGATTTGATTCTAGAAATCTGGGATCCAATTAGGCGGTGATTTGATTATAAGAAATTGGAGACTATTCTAGGCAGTGATCTGATTGCAAAAATATGGGGGTCCAATTAGGTAATGATATAATTCTAATTATGATTTTGACAATCAGTGATAAATTGGGAGATGGTTTCCCAATTTAAAAAATTTGAGTTTTGAATTTGAACTCTTACCTTAGTGATCAATTAGGAATGATTGTCTTCCTAACATGTTGAATTTAAGTAGAATCCTTACTCTATGAGAAAATATATTATCAAGATATAGCTTCCAAAAAAAAAAAAAAAAAATCGGGATTCCTTAAGTAAATGATAATGAATAGGAAGACAATTGTTTGATTGATCACTTTGGTAAGAACTCTAAAAATTCCTCAAAATTTCTTGGTTGGGAAACTATCACTTAATTAGTGATGATGATCATTTTGAAATCATGCGGTAAGTTTTGAACAGAATTTGACTAGGGTCCATCTGCCTATTCTCAAGTTTGTTTGTAATCCTCACTTCTAGAAAGGGAGTATCCCAAGCCAAAATGTGTATCTCTGCTAGTCTCATTAGCCATGTTTTAGTAAAAGGAATCAGATCTAATCATACTACTTTGAAAGATGTCTCTAGACAATGAGGGTCAAACTAACGTGGTAGTGGTTGACAATTGTCTCATCCAAGAGGTTGCTCAAGTGGAAGAAGGTATTTGGTGGGAAGACAAAGACCTTCACCTAGCTCACATTGATGAAACATGGGAGAATGTAACGTCAGATGTCACTAATAATAGGGAAAGTTATGCCAATGCGACTACAAACCTATGTAGAGGTTGTAGATACAGCTCTAGAAAATGAACGGAAAGGAATTGATGCTCAAACAATATAGAGTAAGAGGAAATGGAACCAATCTTTTGTGGGACCCTAACGCAACACCAAAGGAAAGCCATCATAGAAGCCCTATTCCAAGCCATAGTAATAGTTTCAGCCTCAACAACAGCAACTAGATGAAATTATCAGGTCAAGCTAGCCGGAGTAATTCAATGCTTTCACCGTCAGTAGCTGGGACACAAGAAGAGTGAATGTCCACAACTCCCACAACAAGGTTATCAAGGAAGTGGTTTTGGAGAAAATGCTCAGGCTTTGGGAAGACAAAACCCATGAGGAAATAAACCAGGACCAGCTGGACAACAATACAAAAAGGATGGAGACAACAAAAAGGCAGGTCCCGGTGCTAATCAGAAAGTAACTCGTACTCTACAACTCTTGAGTGCATGTATTAATTGATTCTGGAGCATTTACATTCATTCATATCATTAACATGTGTTAAATCATTAGAACTTGAATATGAACCTTTAGAAATTTGATTGAGTGTAATGTCACCAATAGGGGGAAACGTACAAGTAGGAATGGTATACCGAAACTATGAATTAGACGTCTCTGGTTTACGCCTGACTTGCAACATTTAGATCATATAAATGTCTTCTTTTGACATCATTCTGGGTATGGATTGGTTATCCATCCACCGAGCAATAATTGACTAACGCCAAAACAAAGTAGTGGCTTATGCTCATGATGTGACGTATTTTCAGTTTAAAGGGGATAGATAAGATTCCCTAACTACAACGAATCGTAAGACTGGTCCGTACATGATCAACTTACATGGTGGATAGCAAGTTTGATTCTAAACGATGAGGATCGGGCTGAGTTGGAACTTCCACAAGTAGTCTGTGAATATGCAAACATTTTTCCTGAGGAATTACCAGGATTTCCACTGACTCGGGACATAGACTTTAGCATTGAGCTACAAGCTGGAACAGCTCCAATATCAGTGGCCCCTTATCGTATGGTACCCTCCAAGCTCTGGGAATTAAAAGCGCAGTTGCAAGAATTACTTAAGAAAGGATTTATCAAACCAAGTACTTCACCTTTGGAAGCCCTTGTTCTATTCGCTAAAAAGAAGCACGGAACATTGATATATGCATCGATTATCGTCAACTCAACTGAGTCATAATCAAGAACCGCTATCCACTTCCATGAATCGACGTCACAATCAACTCAGAGGTTCAAGGTGTTACTCCAAGATTGACCTTAGATTTGGTTATCAATTGGACTGGTCCGTACATTATCAAATCTATCTAGTCATGGGGAGCGATTATTCTCATGGATCTAGATGGTTTGGAGTTTTCGTAGCTGATCAACAGGGACAACTTAAAGAAATACTATCCCTGAGAGGCTTGCTAGGCCGAAACCTAAAAGGACGACCTAGGCAAAAGTTAAAGCATGAAAAATTAGAAACAAAGAAAAACTGAGCTTGCAAGGTTGAAAACCCGAAATGGCAGCTTTAGTAAAAGTTAGAGCGCAAAAAGAGAGAGTTAATACTCAAGCGAACCTTAACTGAACTACGTAAGGCCTGATTTCCATCTTTAGGATACGTAGGAAACTTCATCCCGAAGTTCAGCCATAACCATCTCTAATTCAACCATCCTGTCCACTTATTCGATTGGTTCATCTTTTTCCCATCGTCTATTAGCTTGGTTATGTTATCTCCATTTGGCAGAAAGGTTTAGTTGCAAGATAAAGCAATGATGGTGAATGTAGTAATGAATAGTTATAACCTTTTGATTTGGGGTTGTACATCTTGAGGACTGATTCCATGTGTGTCAAGCAGTGACCGTTTGTTTTGAAAAGTTTTAATGAATTGATCTTCTCAAAATTTTACCTTTTACAACTTAGACCAATCAACTGTATACCCGGCTATCGGGACATGCTATAGCTCATCTCTATCAAGTTAAACCAGGGGCAACACCAAGCTACGTCAGCCGCAGATCTGCTGCACATCCATTCGCACCACAATCCCTCTAAAGGGAAGTCCACTAGCCGCTGGCAGAAGAAATAGGCTTTGGCTAAATACGCAGGACAAGGGTCCACCACTTTCAGCTTATCCATCAACCATACCTGGGAAGGGATAAAAAAAATAAAAGAGATTAAAGAATAGAGAGATGTACGTTGAGAGAAAAGTAAGAAAAAGGCATCAAGTGAAAATAGAGAGTGAGTGCCGAGTGATGTGAGAAATCACAAATAAGAAGGGTGGGAAACAATACCTAAAGAAGCAGTAGGTCCCTGCAAACCAAGTGGTCTCCTGCCTACAAAAAGCATCTAAACCCATCAAAGTCTCAGCCAGTGCCAAACCAATGCAACTCTTACCCTCCTTCAGGCATTGGGTCAATTCAATCAACCCAATGCTGGCTCCACCATAACTATTGGCAAGAAGGAAGTGCACAAGTAAGCATAAGCAGAGGGCATGTTAACAATAACCTCGCCAAAAAGGTCACCCCTATCCCCAATACCCGAAAAGCGATAAATCAAACCGGGAATATCCATCTCCCCGTCATAGGCCAGAGATTGAGCCGCATGCAAAGTATGCCCACACATCCATTCCAAAGCCTTTGTATGGCCAAAGCGAAGCTGGGGCATAATTTCCTCAGCATGCCCAGACTCCATCAAAGCTTGAAATTCCTCCAAAGTAGGACACATTTTTTGTGATCCAAAGTGAAATACATGTATAACTGGGTTCCAACATCGAACTGCGGTATGGACGAATGAAAAACAAAACGACATACGGCTCAAAGGAAAAAGAGAATTTATGTCAAAATCGCTAAAATTCACCTTTTTCGAGCCATCTAAAGTAGTTATCCAGTCTCGGAGCCTATTATTGAGTAAAATCTCCATCTTGAGAGCAAAATATCAAAGATTTGCTATTCTGCCAGAAAAACAGCATGAGAGCACCTTTTATAGAGTTTGGGAAGCGGCAGGGCATGACAGCTAGATCACACCCACCGATATGCTTTTTGGGCCCTGTCGTGCCTCATTAGAGCCTAGCTATGTCTATTTGGACCCCCAGTCGAGTCTAAATATCTGCCCAAACCAAAGCAATTGTAGAAGAAGGCAGGTTCTTGCTTTGGTTCACTGTGGCTGTGTGTTGAGTTTTGCCTTGTTTGCATCAAGTGTTTTTTAGCATTTTTAGGTTGTTTTCATTTTGTTTTTCTGTTATTGATTTGTATTTTGCATTTTGTCCGATTGTAGGTTATTATCCGATTCAAGAATAAATTCAAGAGCAAGCATTCACAGTTTTAAAGTCTTGTACAAGGTTATCATGCAAGAGTTATGTCATCCATCACATGCTAGGCAAGGAGAAATCATCCAAGATCTTTCTTTTCATAAACTGGTGGTTCTAACCCCGATCATTGTTTTACCAAAAAAAAAATTAAAACAAAACAAAAAGGTCTATCTGAAGCTACATAGTTCCTAACTACAAAGCAAAAAGGAGAAAAGAAAATAAATCAACCCATCCTAGCCCTCTTCATCCTCGGTCGTGGAGGAGGCGCGTCACTGTCATCACTAGCGCTGTTGGACTGGATATCAGCATCATCCCTCTCCTCCTTAGGGGTTGTGTACTCATCAAAAGTAGCCTCGAAAGAAGGCAAGCGCTATCTCACTCTGTCTTTCCCGCGATCAACCCATCATCTGCCTCTCACCGAGCCCCGTCTCCCTCTCCTTCTCCCAACTGGAAAAGGTCCTGCAGGTATAGCTAGCACCGGCTCAAGCTGAAAAGAGTACAGATATTAGAACGGATGCAGCAGGATTATGGGCAAGTTTGTAATGACTGTGGACAGAGTGTACCTATGGCTCGATTTTTTCACGCCCCCCTTTCGGAAGTCAAAATAAGTCCTACAGTATCGGACTTCCGCGGTTCTGAATCTAATCTCACAAGTGCAATGTGAAATAGATAAACACCAAAGAGTCCCAATCCGAAAAATCTTTTGGAAAATTGATTTTGAATCAAATTGCCAAAAATGGACTACTTTGCCAAATACAGAGTCGCTACCTAAATATTTTTTTTTTGGGAAAATTTAGGAAACCCATGACTCGTAGCACCCCCGATTGTCTGATCAAAGATCGACCTCTACTAATCATGATATGAATCTTATGTACATTATATGTTCTTGTTCCAATTTATTAGGCTAGCATTACTATGAGATGCATACACACAAGTATAGACTAACTTTGCAAAAATTAGAACATTTCGAGTCATGTTTGTTTTGAAAATTGTTTCGAAATATGTACCACTTGGAAAAATGATCGCATATGAATATTACTCAAATTATTCCAATTCAAGAAACTAGCCTTCATCCACAGGCATTTAAGCAGTTTATCAATTAAGCACTTAGCCTCATGGTAAGCATGTTTTGACATGACAACAATCACACGCATGCGATATGCTAAAGCGAGTAAAAGCTCACCTAGTACTCTAAGCCAAAAACAATGATAAAGTTAGAAAGATGCATGATTCCTAACTATGCGACATGATTAATGCAACACATGCGATATGCAATTAGTAGGCTCGGCTACTAATATGGCATATGAATCAACTTGATAGCATGCAGTCTAAGCACGTATTCAAAAAAGTATTTAAACTAACAAAGCGAGTTAGCATGATGGACCGAGCCTCGGTGCATGCAACACAAATGGATGCAAACATGAAGTATGTTAAACAAAACATGATGTCCCTTAACTAACCATCATAAGCTAGTAAATAAAAGGGAGAAAGACGTAGGGTTGGAAGACATACACGTTATTACAATATTGCGCTCTCACGAAGGAGAGTCCGAATAAACTAACTAGCTAACTAGCTAAGCTAATTACGCTAACTATTACAAATCCAAATGAATAATTAGCTAAACTAATTAACTAATTATTACAACAACAAATGAACCAACTATTCTAGCTAATCAAATTACAACACTTTACAAAATTAACTAGCTACAACTAATTAATTACAACAAATATCTAAGCTAAATATTTAAACTAAACAAGCTCGATATGCGAGAAATGCTCATGCACGTGCTCGATTTCCACCTGAAAAGGCCACTGTTTTGCTTTCAGAAGGCCTCTGTTGCACAATAGAACACTTACACTTTTGTCCACCTCCAAAATAACTCTGCTCTGCTCAAAAAACACACTGCTGAATTTTGCACTGGTGGCCAGCCAGCTAGGAGTGATGGCCTGCCAGCCACTGCTGCATAGTTCATCTTGCTGCAATAGAGAACAAAGAGAGCATGCACAGGGTATTCTCAAGGGTTTGTTTACACAATTTACCCCTCCTTATCATGAACAAATCAAAGAAGTAGTAAACTTGGTCCACAAACCATCAACTCAAGCAATTTCATTGCATGATGGCTTATGAACCAAAGTGTGCAATTTTAATAAATGCAACAAAATAAGACTCCAAACCTCCTCCCTTTCATGAATTGATCAAGGGAAGTGGTGACTTTGGAAACTTGAACCATTTCATCACTAATGAGTATGAAATGCCTCAAGCTTCCATGTGTTCAATTAACGGCCGATTGAACACAAAACCAAATTCTTATCTTGCATGATTTTAGTCTCATTTTAATTACTTCATTTTAAGTACCAACCATCCTTTAATTCATCGAGTCCAAAGGGTGAATTTAAGTCCTCTAAGGGAAAGAGGAAAGAGGGCTCAAACCAAGAGTTGTTTGGGCATGAAAGAGACATCATAACATTGGTAATGAACCCTAAAGGGATTAAACCATTAAGCATGACATCTCAATCTCATGCTTGGAACAAACAAGTAGTTTGAACCACTTTTAAAGAAAAACAAAAGCCAAGAAATGAGGGAGGGAGGTTGCAGAGGTGATTAAGAGTGATCACAAGTATGGAAAGCCATAAATAAATATAATCAACTCAAAGAAGATGGTGTCTAAGGCCTAAAACACCAAACTCATGAAGACAATTACACTACAAGCATGCAAAACAAAGCTCAAATGCAACCATCAACCAAAAATAGTGTTAAAATAGTCTAAAAATAGTCCTAAAACATGCTAGAATTATGACAAAAATAGCTAAATTAATAAGCTAAAATATGGCACAAGCCAGGCTAGCAAACACGACACAAGGAGAGGAGGCTAACCCCTCCAAATTTGGACTTCAAAACATGATTTTGGCCACTAAAATAACTCTAAAAAGCAATGTTTAAGAGCTCAAAAATAGATAGTAAAAGGATGGGAAACACAAGGGAAAAGGCCTTCAAAACAAGGTGCAAAGAAAGGTGAACCACCCCTCAACCTTTAATGGCATTAAAACCTAAGTTTCAGCCCAAAAATACAGATTTTTTACAGCCCAAAAACAGTGGGAAAATAGCAAGAAAAAGAGTGATTACAACAAATAAAGAGTTAAAGCCTTATACCTCTTGAAGAGAATAAGCAATTTGAGCAATAAACCAAGGCAAACACACCCTCTAGAGCTCCAACAAGGCTCAAAGACATCTCAACTTGTAGATAGAGAGGTTTGGTTAAGAGTGTATAGGCAAAAGTGAAAAGTGTATAGGCAAAGACTAAGAAATTTGCGAGAGACAAAGGATAGTAAAGAAAGAGAGGAAAAATTTTGCTCCAAAATTTTCTAACCCCATAGAAAAAGAAGAGGCTCTCTATTTATAGAAAACATGAATTTCCCTCAAGAACATCCAACGTTACATGTGGGAACAGATGCAAGTATCTGTGCAAACAGTTGGCACAGCTATCACAAAATATTTGCAAAAGACACTGGTGGCCAGGCCATCACTGGTGGCCGGCAGGCCACATCAGTGGCCAACAACCAAGAGTGATGGTCGGCAGCCCAAAAAGGTGAGGGCTACAGGCTTGAATAACACTAGGTTTGGTCCAAAAATGTGGCAACAGATGTGTAAGGTTTGAAAGGCTCAAAGCTGTGGCATTCCGCTAAGGACTTCAAGCACTTGACAAGCATATGGACTCATTATTGGGCGTGCATGTGATGACGTCCAAGTCGTAAGGGCTGTCAAAAATGGAGTGTCTACAGTACCTCCATCCCGTGAGTGACCAGAGTAGTCTGTTTCCTTTGCACCATGAGAAGTAGTCAGTCAACTGTCCGAAGGAGGTCATCGACATACCCCATAGACACCTACAAAAGAGAAAAGATTTGAGAATATGGAACAAAGTGGTAAAGCATAGTGGGCAGAAATATAGAGAAAGTATATACCTGCTCGACACCGGGAGCAACCACCAACCTGCGATCCCTCTCCTCAATATGCTCAAGAGGAATCTATTCGATCACCCCGTCAGGTCGCATATATACCACCTCTGTAGGTATCGTAGGAAGCCCAAGAATGGGACCTGCAGCAAGAACACCTCCAACAGCGACGGCAACAGCCTCAAGAAGTACACGAACCACACCCCTAGTAAGAAGGGCCATCACCCGAGTCTGTAAGAAGGCAATGAAGTCACCGGCCCCGTGGTACCGATCACCATCCTCTCCCTACATAAGGTGATCAATCAAGGGCCCGTTGTAGAGATCATCAACTATCCTCATGCCTGAAGGGAGGATGTGGAACATTAGGATAGGCTTGGCCCTGGGTTTGGCGAATGAATCACTCTCCTAAATGATATGCCCTGCCGAAGGGACCCTTGAATAGAATCCGCATGGTAGAGGCCTCCCATACAGCAACATAGGTTGTCCTCGATGCCTAAGGAATGCCTGCCCAGGGGTGCCAGTCAATCTGCGAGTGGAAGATGCAAGTCAAGTGTCAGATATCAAGGGTTGAACAGTATGGAAACAGCAATATGGAAACAATAAAAATAGTAAAAGAGACTAGTATTAGATTTTGTTACCCTCTCCGCGATGACGGTGTCAAAAAAGCGGCGAAAGTAAGGGAAGTCACAATCTACGCGCCAGCGTCGCTCAAACTCGAGTTATAGTACCGAGAGAGAGATACAGACAACTTAATCGGCCGTACTAGGACTGGGGCAATGGAAGTGAAATATGTGTAAACCCACAACTGCAAAAGGAGAACAAGTTGAGGAAAACAAGTGAACAAATGACGCAGATATAAACAGAAAGTACAAAGCAGAAAGCATGGTTTGTAGTAAAACAGAAAATGAAGTGTAAAGGTATACCTCCCAAACTCTCCAGTATCCACCTAG
Organism: Camellia sinensis; assembly: GCF_004153795.1. NCBI lineage: Eukaryota > Viridiplantae > Streptophyta > Magnoliopsida > Ericales > Theaceae > Camellia > Camellia sinensis. The sequence continues at coordinate 161,805 of NW_021026289.1, read as the reverse complement.
TGAGTTCACCTTTTGGCAAGATACCGAGCTCATGTAGCAGTAGAGGGTGGCCAGCCTAGAACCACCCCAATCATACTCCCCTACCTGCGGGAGGTGCACCAATGCTCTTAGTAAGCAAAGTCCTACGGTATTCTCCCTATTCGCAAACAAGGTAGTACCAAAGAGATACATAAGAAAACCACAAGCGTACTGAGTAATCTCCTCTGGAGTAGCTGGTTGGAGGCCGAAGAAATAGTCCAAGAACCAACTGTAGCGTACCATCCCATGGTCGGCAGTGTCTGAGATCGCCCCAAGAAGGTGAAGCTATGCAACTCTCCACTGTGCCATGTCTGCCAACCCCTACCCGCAAGCCTGTAAGCATCGAAAAGTCGTACAGGGTCAGAGTTAGCTCCCCGATTGATGAGAAATAGAAAGAGTTGGTGGTGTCCCACCACATCTCCACTAAGGCCCCATATAACAGTGGCTCGGCCCTCATCTGTATAAGTCCAGAGCAGAATGAACGGCCCGAAGCTGGCAGCGTCAACTGTGCGGACCTTTGGGGGGAGACTCTTATACTAATGCCGAGGGCCGAAAACCATCCCGTAACCACCTATCCTCCTGGCTATCACTTGTAGCGTGGGGAGTGTTGTCAGTATTCGCATTAAAAGACAATTATAATGTTTCAAAAAAAGTGTTCAAAACAAAGAAAAGATTGCTTATCGTAAAAGCATCGACAGACAAGTGCTCTGCGGGCTCTCACAACAGGACCTTTTCGTCAATCCCTGGGATGAAGCCCTCAAATCTCATAATACTGCCAGGGGTCAAGGCGTGTGTGTGTGGTTGGTAGGTGGCTGCGTCAGAAGATCTATCAGCAAAAAGAAGCAACTCAAGCTCAAGAACAAAAGGGAGAACATCCTCGGCCTCTATGTCCTCATCAAGGACGGCACCAATACCCACAGCAGGGTCCGGAATGGGAACCTCGTCACTAGCCGTGTGGGAAAAATGAGAAATGTATAAGAAAAAGTGAGTAAGTGAGTGAGATTGAGTGAAAAACCCTAAAAACCCAAACCCTAGGAGAAAAAAAATAAAGAGAGAGCAAAAAATCAAAGAGGGAAAAGGAAAAGTTTGGGTGAACACATGAGAAACCAAGAAAATCCAAGAGAAATCCCAAAAGTCAACCAAAACAAATTTTGATCGGTTCAAAATATAGAAGGGTGAAAGGGTTTTAAGAAAAATATTCGCAAGGATTGTTGGGTAACGCAAGAGGAGGGAGAATCTAGAGAGAATAGAAGCCTCGAGAGAGAGGAAAGGTTTTCGGATGGAAATGTATGTAGAATGAAGGTCCAAGTTTGTTTTAAGCAAGCACAATGCGTGATTTTAGCACGCTGCCCCTGGTCCCTGTCACAATCCGGCTGGCTCCATTGGAGCCCGGCCGTGCTTCATTGAGGCCCGGTTGGCCCCAAATGTAACCCAGTTTTTGTTGTTTTCAGTATGGGGCAGCCATGCTTTGAATCTAGGTACGCCACACAAAAACAAAGAAAGGCAGTAAAAGAGAAAAAATAGAGAAAAAAAAAACTAGAAAAAGGAAAGAGAGAGAGAGAGAGAGAGAGGAATAAATGAAGAAAATGGAGAATTAAGAAAACAAAACAAAAAACAAAAGGAAACAAAAAAGTAAGGAAAAAAACAGAGAGAAAAAGGAAAAAGAAGACGACAAAAAAAGATTAAAAAAGGAAAAGAGTCTTGTTCCTTTGATGGTTTTGTTGTTTTACTTTATTGCATAATTTGTTCCAAATTGCATTCATTTCTTTATATTATTTTTCTAAGGCATGTTAATTAGGCCCATTTTCAAGGGAAAATCGGCAGGTTTGATTTCATATTATCAATGCGAGCATCGTTTTGATTTGTGCTTTTGATTTGTGCATTATTTTAGTTTGTTAAAACTCACGTTCGAATTTTCGTCAAATTCATGTTTCAACTTTGCACCTTGATTTAGGTTATCTCTGTGAGCTTCATTCTCCGAGGCCTTCCAGGGATGAGATAATCTCGCTTTATCAAGTTCGGGAAATTTGTTTGCTCTTTCGTTGATTCGATTTCCTTCTTTCGCATGAGACGTGCTCGAAGTTGATTTCCTCGATTAAAAACATCAGGTGCGCCTAGTGTTCACACCACCTTTCCTCATTTTGCATGAGATACGCTCAGAGTTGATTTCCTTGGTTTAAAACATCAGGTGGGCCTGGTCTTCACACCATCTTTCCTCTTTTCGCGTGAGACGCGCTCGGAGTTGATTTACTCGGTTAAAAACATCAAGTGCGCCTGGTGTTTAGACCACCTTTTCTCCTTTCATATGAGATGTGCTCGGAGTTGATTTACTCAGTTAAAAATATTAGGTGCGCCTGGTGTTCACACCACCTTTCCTCCTTTTGCGTGAGACGCGCTCGGAGTTGATCTTGGTTATAAACATCAAGTGCACCTGGTGTTCACACCATCTCTCCTTCTTTCGCGTGAGACGTGCTCGGAGTTGTTTTACCCAATTAAAAACATCAGATGCGCCTGTTGTTCACATCACCCTCCACCCTCTCTGCGTGAGATGTAGTTTGTAATGGAGCTTTTTTCCTCTCTATGTGAGACGTAGTTTGGCTTACATTTTCTTACATCTTTTCTACGTGAGACGTAGTTTGGTTTGTATATCTCGTCTTTCTTTCACATGAGACGTGTTTGGACTTGTTGTTTGCTTACTTTTTTCGTCCATGTGAAACATGGTTGGATTTATTGTAATTTAAGCTTGAGGCTTGTTTCATTCTTATGTCGCCATCTCGTCATACTTATTGTCTTATTGCATTGTTTTGCATGCTCATGAGTTTTCAAAAGTAACCGGCTTCGCACAGAATATAAGTCCAACTTTCAAAATGCATTGCATTTTATATGTCATTGTGTATTCTGCCCCTGAACTACGCAGGTTTGATTCCTTGCAAAGGGATATGTAGGCAACCCTTAGGTTCAACCAATTGTATTTTCATTTGTTTCCTTGCCCAAGTCTTACGGCCTCGTCAAATGCGTCGTCTTTAGGCTTTGACATTCACTCACGTCATTTCATAACTCTGAACTCTGTCAAAAGGGGGCAACTGTAGACACCCCATTTTTGACAGCCCGCAAGACTTGGGCGTTTTATTCTAAACACTCGATAATGAAAGTTACATTATGTAAATGGTTTGAATTCTCAACAAAGGAATCCAGTTTTGAGCTCTAAACAATCCTAACCTTCCATACCCACATTGTTTTTACCTCATAAATCCATTTTTGAGCACTGTGCCAACCTATATTGAGCTTGAAACTAAGGAATAGGGGAGCCACATTGGGGGCCAATTGGGCTCCAATGTTTGGTAAACAGAGTACTTTTGGCAAAAACAGAGGGCAATGGCTCAGGGTGAAACAGAGCAGTTGCACAGAGAACAGACAGAGCAGTTTCTGCAGACCATCTTCATTGATGCGTATACGATCCTTGTGCATCATTTCAATATTTTATTGTAATATTGTTGTTCATATTATTGTTTTAAATATTATTATAGTAATATTGTTGTTCATATTATGGTAGTAATATTAATTGTTAATTTCATTGTTGTAATAATAGTTAGTTAGTTATTCATTATTCATTCAGATTTGTAATAATTAGTTTAATTCGGACACTTAGACATTCGGACCTTCTTGCATGAGGGAAAAACATATAATAATGTGGGTATGTCTTCTAACCCCCATTTCTTTCTCCCTTTTATTTACTCGCTTATGATGGGTAGCATAGAGCATCATGTTTCCTTAGCATTTTCCATGATTTGCATCCATTTATTTTGTTTGCATGCATTAGGGTTCGGCTTATCGTATTAACCAACGTCAATTTCAAATTCTTTACTCGAATACGTGCTTTATCGCATGCCTTGAATTGACTCACATACCATGCTAGTAACCGAGCCTATTAATTACATGATTGCATACGTTGCATTAGTCATGTTGCATTATTTAGGAGCATGCATTTCCTCTAATTATTTTTGCTCTATTTGCCTTGCCTTGGAGTACTAGGTGAGCATTTCTTGCTTTAACATATTGCAAGTATGTTTATGTTGCCATATTGAGCATGTTTTCCATGAGGCTAAGTGCTTAAGTGATATACTTGTTTGAATGTCGATGGATGAAGGCATTTTTACTTAAGTTGGAATAATTTGATTAATGTAAATAGGAGCTCGCTTTTTCAAGTGACATGTATGCAAAACACTTTTTCAAAACAAACATAAAATCAATACATTCCAAATTTTGTAAATTGATCTATACTTGTGTGCATCACATAGTAAAAATAGCATAATAATGGAACAAGAGTATATAATGTAAATAAAAATCACATCATGATTAGTAGAGGCCGATCTTTGATCGGGTGAGTGGGGTGCTCAATTCATGACCTTCCCCTCTCATACCTAAGTTCTCGAGCGGAGACACTTTGGTAATGACAGACTAATGGCCTTTGGCACAAGTCAAGGGTTTCCTAAGTTTCTCAAAAAATATTTAGGTGGCGACTCTGAAATCTGGCAATGCAGTCCATTTTTGACATCTTTGATTTAAAATTGATTTTCTAAAAAGGTTTGCCGCATTGCGACTCTTTTGTGTTTCTCCGTTTCACATTGTACTTGTGAAACCAAATTTAGAACCACGAGAGTGCAAACTGTAGGGCTATCGTATTCGAGGAGACTACAACCCTCCGAGGAGCACGAAAAGCAAGCTACAATTATCAATTTATCCTCTCCTACCACCTCGGTAAGGCTAATGTGGTGGCAGACGCATTAAGCCGCCAAGGCAAAGCGATGGTTGCTAGCTTGGTAGTAAAGGAATGGATCATGGTTAGGATGCTTGGTGAGTTTAGAGTACAAATAAAAGTTCAAGAAGGGAAGGCATACCTCAGAGCTTAGAATGTTACACCTAAACTACTAAGCGAAGTAGTGGAAGCGCAGAAGCATGATCAGGAAGTAATCTTTATCAGGACTCGACTAAAATTTGGGGAATCAATGCGTGACTTGATAATCCAACCTGATGATAGTTTGAGATTTCAAAACAAGGTGTTTATGCCAAAGGATAAGTCACTCAGAGGAATGGTTCTTAAGGAATTCCATCATTCAGCTTTCGTGGTACACCCAGGAGGAACCAAGATGTACCAAGATCTAAAATGACAACACTGGTGGAGTGGAATAAAGAAAGATATGGCACAATTTGTGGCTAGGTGTCTTACGTGTCAAGAGGTGAAGGCAGAACATTAGAAACTAAAGGGAGTTTTGCAACCTCTATCTATAGCCGAATAGAAGTAGAAGCACATTATAATGGACTTCGTGACTGGGTTACCCAGATCTTAGAAGTGACGTGACACCATCTGGGTTATCGTTGATCAACTTACAAAGACTACTCATTTATGCCTTACAGAATCATTGACACATTAGAATCTTTGAGCCACTGTATTCAAGAGATAGTACGACTACACAAAATTTCTGTCTCCATCGTCTCGAACCGCGATCCACATTTTACCTCTTGATTTTGGGGAAGTCTGCAAGAAGCACTGGGAATGGAGTTATGTTTTAGTACTGCTTTCTATTCATAGACAAATGGACAATTCAAACGCACCATTCAAACACTAGAAGATATGTTAAGGGCATGTGTGATGGACTTCAAAGGAAGCTGGGAGCGACATATGCCGTTGGTAGAATTTGCCTACAACAACAGTTTCCAGGCCAGCATTGAAATAGCCCCTTTTGAAGTATGGTATAGGCAACCGTGCCGATTTCCGGTCTATTGGACTAAGGTTGGCCAAGCAGGTCTAGTAGGTCCAGAGCTTGTCCAAGAGATAACCAAGAAAGTAAAACTTATTCGACAATGACTGAAGGCAACACAAGACCGTCAGAAAAGCTACGCCGACAAAAAAAAGAAGGCCATTGACATTCGAAGTGAGTGACTACGTGTTCCTAAAAGTACAACTATGTCAAAGAATTATACGTTTTAAAAAGAAAGTAAAGTTGTCATCCCGATACATTGGGCCCTTCGAGCTATTACAACAAGTTGGAGAAGTTGCTTACCAACTAGCTCTACCTCCACAGTTGGCTGGAATACACAATGTCTTTCACGTATCCATGCTAAAAAAATACTTTGCAGATCCGTCACATATCATAAATTAGAAAGAGATTAGTCTTAATGAGGATACTACATTTGAGGAGGGGCCTATAGCAATTCAAGATAGGCGAGAGAAGAGCTTAAGAGGTAAGATGATTCCGTGTCATAGCGGGTAAAATCTACTTAGTAGCGCGAAAACGCGATGCGAGCCAACTACCCATAACTTTTTGAACCCACTATGTAATTAGAAATTTCGAGGACGAAATTTGTTTAAGGGAGATAGGTTGTGAGGCCCCTAACTTTTGTAAACCTTATTAAAGCCCTCACTTTTGAATTATTATAACAAAAGCCACTCAGTTCCTCATTTATTTGCAAATTTAACCCTAGAATCGAAAACGCATCGCGGATGAACATTTACAAACCCTAATTGACCCCGGTAGTTTAGTAATCATTTCTAACACCCTAAAATTAATTACTTGACTCTCTAGTTATAGATTGATCACTCTAAACTCTAGTTTCCGATTTTTACTGTTTTTGTTCAATTATTCACTTTTTAACTCGGAACGAAATAACACAAACCAAATTATTTTTCCTATCACTATAGTAATTAATTCTATACTTGAAATAGGTATTTTAATTCATAAAATTAGCTCATTCCCTCACACTTTATTAAAAATTGTACAATGACCTCAAATTCATTTCTTTATGTATATAAAGAACACCCCATTATAATAATTTTTCTTACACAAAATAGCTATGTGTGTGTGTGTGCGTGTGTGCGTGTGTGTGTATATAAGTGCACAAAAAAATGAGAAAACCCCCGTTGGTCAAGGAGCATGTGGCCGGCCACCCTCGGAAGAAGACCTTAGAGTACTTTTTGAAATATTTTTCATGAATTTAGGGCAGAAAGTAGCCTAGTACCCCCCCAAAAATGGGAATTGTGTTTGTACCTCTAGTTCAATCTTAGCTAAAACGTAAATAAATCATATTTTAAAACATAATTAGGCATTCTAATCAACCTCCATTCTGTTACCTTTCAACTAAATCCAAAACTATTTTATTCCATTGGAACAAAGGACATTTTAGACAATTCACTACAATTTTTCTATAAATAGGCGACCTCCTTTAACATTTTTACACACTCAAGCATACACATACACCCATTCGGCCAAGAGAGGAGAGAGAAGAGCAAGAGTGAGCTTTGGGAGGAAGAGGAAGAAAAACAGTGATAAAGTTTGTACAACACCAACCCTAGACAAGAAGTAAATCACAACATAACTTATTCTTTTCTTTTTTCTACTAATACATGACATTATATGCTTAAAATATTGTTTTCACATGTTTAGGTATAGTGTTCTTGTGTGTATAGTGTTCTTGTGTTTGAATAAGAGAAGTTGAGTTTTGTTGGTTAACTTGCTGGTATTCTTCCTTATTGAAGCAAAGTCACCAATTTCCATCCATTTCATGTAACATTTTTAAAGGAACACCTTCAAATTAAATATATGAGTTGTTAGTATATTATTTAGCATATTTTCATCATAATAGAAGTGTAAAATTACCCATGATTTCCCAATTTTCTTACAACTTCTATTTCAAATTTTGAGTACAAATGACCGGTATTTTCAATCCACTTTCAAAAATTCCAAAAAAATGCAGGAAAATAATTTTGAGATCAATTTTATATCCAAACCTTTCTTAAAGTGTTAAATTTCAAGAAAAATTGGTTTTATTGAAAATGAATGAGTGGTTTGAGAGAAAAATTGATTTTCCTAACAGTCGACAAATCTAAAGACTGATGACACTTAAAAACATTCTAAGGACTGAAGAACTTGGACCCTAACTCAAAACCTTGGCTTGAGAAAGGCTTGCAAGCAAGAAACCTTGAGTTTTCTTGCATTGTTCTTCGCATGCCTTCGGTTTATTGAAACCAGCAAGTAAAACATCTTCTTTGATTAATTTCAGTGCCTCTTCTAGTCATTATTTCTGTGTTCAAGCATACTAGGATATTAATCCATCATAGCATTGTAAACACCCCATTTTTTACCGCCCTTAAGACTTGGAGGCCTCTGATTGTTTACTTGATGGTGAAAGTTGTGCAGTGCAAAGATTCGATTTCCTCGGCAAGAGGAGCTTCAAATCTCAACCTTACACCCCATTTTGGACCAAAACCATTTTGACCAAAATGATTTTGAGACCTTAAAACCCTCTCTTTCAAAATATTTTTGAAAAAGTTTCTACGATGTTCCGAGGCTTACATTTCATTAAATGTTGCGCTTTTGTGTAAATCGAGCAAGGACAAAGTGGAAATGAATGAAGAGAGGTGAAATCTTTGAAAAAAATCTTTAAAACATCTTATTTAGGGGTTTGGAGTTGAAGAAAATGGGAGGAGAGAGAAGAAACCAAGTTGGGGAAGAAGTTGGGTATGAATCGTTAAGAGAAAGTTGAGCAGCCCTCGCTAAATAGGGCCTATCCATTCGTACACTTGGACTTAAGTTATGAGGCCACCACCATTAGAAATAAGACTTCTAGGACTTCATTTTGCACTCAAGAATTTCTTAAAGCCGAGTCCAAATGGGGGAGATATGGTTGGTTAAAGTTGGGCATCGATCCGGTTAGGACCAAAACTGAGCAGTCTTCACTACAAGAGGGATATCTCTTAGCATACTTGGATTTTTGATGTGAGGCTACCACCATTGGAAAGAAGACTTCCGAGGCTTCAATTTAGGCACAAGAATGACCTTAAAATGAGTCCAGATGAAGGAGTTATGCTTGTTTGAAGTTGAAGACAGGGACCAGTTTTTGTTGTCGGCCACTAGGAGAGTGTACCGGCCATAGGTCGGCCAGAAGTGATCCTTGTCGGCCACCATTGGTGGCTGGTCGGCCACCAATTGTGGCCGGTCGGCCAAAAATGTCCAGAAAGCTTAGAATTTGCAGATATTTTGCTCCAGCTGTCTTCCAAATGCTCCTGCTGTCTCTAAATCAGATATTTTCGACCTGAGGCTTGTATATTGCTATATATGGAGGTCATAGCTCTCATTTTGGAAGGTTATCAAGTTTGGGAGCCTCTCTCTCTACAATCCTCTCTCTCTAGATTTCTCTCTTTTTAGAGCTTTTGTGCTTAAAAGCTTGCATACTTCAAACTTTAACCTATCAACCCTTAACCAAAGTGGTTCATCCTTGGGATGAGGTTGCTTGAAGCTCTCTTGGAGCCTCCGTTGAGCTTTAAAATGGTGGTTTAAGCTCAGATTTGTGCCTATTGTGTGCTTTGCTTCAAAGGTATAGAACTTACCCCATTTAAGCTTATTTTTCACACTTGTTTTGCCACCTTTGCAAACTGTTTTTGGCCCGGATTTCAACTACAAAAACCTCTGTTTTTAAGGTTTAAAAATGGTGGATTAAGCCCTTTTTGGAGTTAGGGGTGGTCCACCCTTCTTGTAGCTTGCTTGTTAAGTTATTGTGCTATCTTTCAAAGTTGTTTTAAATCAAACTTTTTGGCCTTTCTAACCACTAAAAATCAGAGAATTTTCAATAGTAAAAACCATGTTTTGAGGTCCAAAATAGGAGGGGGTGGCCTCCCTTCCTTGTGCCTTGTTTGCATGTGTAGATAGCTTAACATGTGAGCATGTTTTTCTACCATTTTGTGACTTGATCTCAGCATGTTTTTGCTATTATTTTGACTTGTTTAAGCTCTGTTTTGAGCTGGTTTGGTCACTTGAGGTTTGTTTTGTATGCTTATAGTGCATTTGTGCTTAATAGACTAATATGTGCCATGTGTTGGCCTTTCATTCTAGCTCTTTTTAGCTTACTTCAAGCATGTTTTAGGACTTCTTTTAAGTTGTTTTAGGACTGTTTTGGACTGTTTGTCCTTTATGAGACTTGTTATGCATGGCTATAGTGCAAATGACTTCACTAGCTCAGTGATTTAAGGCTTCTAACATGCTTTGCTTGAGATGATTGCATGTTATAGCATCATTTAACATGTAATTTTAGTGCATATATGTAACATGCCCGGGGGGTACCCGCGCGCGTTAAACAGTTCGGACCCCCGAGATCTCTTTGATCTATTCTCACGAGTGCAATGTGAAACATAGATGAGAGTCCAGATTTGGCAACTTTTATTGAAAATCCATTTTATTTTACTAGTTTTAATGTTTTTGGCCCTTAACATGTTGTGCATGTGTTGCTTGCATGTTGTAGCACTATTTTTCATGCCATATCAGCACTGAAAAGTCTGCAACCTCCCCCATTTCTTCATTTTTTCATTTTTTTTGAGAATTGGTTAACCTTATGATTGTGTTTAAGCGTGAGACAGAGCTTATGCTCAATGGGTTTAACTCTCTTTTGAGGGTTTTTACTAGTCAAATGCATGATCTCTCTCATGTCTTAAATCATCCTTTGGTTAACTCCTCTCTCATTAGAGAACAATCACCTTGGACAAATTGACTAAAGAATGGCTTGGTAATGCTAAAATGTTTAAACAAAATGAACAAAGTAAAACATGAACAAGATAAGCATTTGTGTTGCATTGCATGTGTTTGGATCGGACGTTAATCTAAACACAAGAAATGTGGGACGTTTCATACTCAAAGTGATGAAACGTGTCACGTTTCTTGGTCGCTGTCACCCTTGATCATGCATGATAGGGTGGTGGTCATTTGAGTCTTATGTGTGCATTCATTAAGTTTGTACAAACTTGGTTCCTCGGCCATCATGCATGAAAATGCTTGATTGATGGCTTGAGAGCCAAGTGCCACACTCCTTTGAGCTTGAGAAACGATGAGAAAGGTGGCAGTACACACATTTCCTTGCAAATACATTGCTTTGCCTCTGTTGCAGCAAAAACAGAATTTTGGAAAAAGGGGTGGTCGACCGGCCACTTGAGGTAGCCGGCCGGCCAGTGTTTGTGGCCGACAACCACCTTTTGTGGCCGACCGGCCACCAGTCCATTTTTGTGCTAAGTGTTCCTATCTTGGAGCAAAAGTAGTCTGGAATGTTGGTTCGATGTTTAGTACTTAAGGCGAGTGCAAACAGAGGCAGCTTATGGCAAGGCGAAGGATTTTCGGGAGAAAGCAACCGAGCATGCATGTCTCCCTCGCCCGCGAGGCCACTTTATTGCTTCATTAGCTAGTTGTAACTAATTAATACATGTGTTGTAATTAATTAGTTTAACATGTTTTGTAATATTTTAATTAGCTTAGCATAGCTAGTTAATTTGTGTTGTGATAATTAATTAGCTAGAATAGTTAATTAGTTGGTTTGTAATAATTAGTTTAGCTTAGTGTAGCTTAACTTATTTATTTGGACCCTCCTTCGAGAGGGTGCAATGCTATAATAAGGGTGCGTGTGTGTGTGCATGTTTTCCAACCCCACGTCTTTCTCCTTTTTACTTAACCGCTTTCGATGGTTAGTCTAAGGCACGTTTTGATTAGAATATCTTATGCTTTGCATGCGTGCATCATTCATTTGTATTGCATGCACCGGGCTCGGCGCATCATTCAAATTGCATCGTATTTCAATACTTATTTGAATACGTGTATCAAATCGTTGCATTTATATGCCATCTTAGATAGCCGAGCCTGTTTAGTTGCATTACTGCATGTGTTGCATTAGGCATCTAAACATAGTTAGGATCATGCATATTTCTAACTAGCTTTTGTTTTGGCTCGGAGTACACTGTGAGTTTTACGCTTTAGCATACTTGCATGAGTGTGAGTGATGCCACGTTTCACATGCTTGCCATGAGGCTATTTGCTTATGTGATTAACTGCATGAATGCCTGTGGGTGAAGGCTTTGTTGCTTGAACTGGACGATTCGACAAGTGCGATTTTTAAGCCTACTTTGTGAAGTGGCAAATCATCATGTTTTTTAGCCCACTTGAGGGTGGCAAATCCGCACTTTAGCCCTGTAGACATCCCCGAACGTCCCGGGAGGGAATCCCTCCCCTCCCCCCATTTTGTTCATTGGGCTCACTACAGTTCAGGACTAAATGTCACGGTCCTGTATCCAATCTCGTGGAGTGCAATGCAAGACCAATGAAATCATCAAAGAGTCCAAATCCGGCAAATCGTTTTTGAAAATAAATTTTTTGAAAGAAGTGCCAAACATGGACTGCTTTGCCAGATACAGAGTCGCCACCTAAATATTTTATTTTGGGAAATTTATGAAACCCTGACTCGTTGCCTAAGGCCACGTGTCCGTCATCACCAAAGTTGCCTCGGCTCGGGAACTTGGGTACGATTGGGGAAGGTCACTTCGTGAGCACCCCCGCTCGCCCGATCAAAGATCGGCCTCTACTGACCATGATATCTAGTTTTGAAAACATTATGCGTTCTTATTCCGGTTATTAGCCTAGATTTACTATGTGATACGCGCAGCATACAAGTATAGACTGGGTCGCCTGAATTGGAACGAAACATCTCATGTTTGTTTTGAAAACGGTTTACTACTCGCAAGTAGGCTAAAATGCAGGTTTTGCCACCCTCAGGTGGGCTTAGAAAAACATGATGATTTGCCACTATCTAGTGGGCTTAAAACTCACAATTGACGAATTGTTCCAATTCAAATAACTCAACCTTCACCCACAGGCATTCAGGCAGTTATATCACATAAGCAATTAGCCTCATGGTAAGCATGCTATCATGGTAGTCACTCACACACATGCAAGGATGCTAAAGCAAAAACACTTACAGAGTACTCCAAGCCAAAACAGAAACTAGTTAGAAATCAATGCATGGTCCTAACTATACAGTAATGCCTAATGTAACACATGCAAAATGCAACTAAAATAGGCTCGGCTATTCTAAAGATGGCATATGAAATGTTACAGCTAACACGTATTCAATTTGGAATTGAAATACAAATGCAATTAGTATGGTGCGCCGAGCCCGGTGCATGTAAGACAGATGAATGATGCAAACATGCTATCATACTGTATGCTAATTGAAACATGCCCTAATCTAACCATCATAAGCTGGTAAATAAAAGGGAGAAAGACGTGGGGTTGGAAGACATACATCACACTCACGCACACTTATTACAATTGTGCCCTCGCTCGGAGGGTCCGAAAGAATAATACAGTCCGAATAAATAGTACAGTCCGAAATGAATAATTAAATATTACAAAACCCTAATTAATTAACAAATTAATCTAGGAAAGCGAGTAAATTAGCACGCAAATCCACGGACTGCCTCAGTTCTGTTCCAAATGATGAATGATACATGCTCGAGTTGCCTTGCATAGAAATCCATTATGATGCCCCGGTTTGCCTCTGTTTGTAATTGTTTTCGGAATATTGCACAACGCTCCGGAAGGCCGCTGATTTCTGATTTACTGCAACAGAGAGCAACAAAGGGGCATGGCAAAGTATTTCACATATGTAAGCATGACTACTCTTCAGGGAGTGTAGTCCTCGATCCTCATGCCACCAATCACGCATATCGATGCATGATGGTCGAGGAGTCGAATTGCACGACTCAATATGAAATGAATGCATATGAAAACACAACAAGACCTAAACTCCATCATGGGTGATCCGGAGTGTCGGCGACGGGGAATTGAGACACGTTCCGTCACTCGGAGTACGAAACGTCCCTCGTTTCCCGTGCTTGGGCTAACTCATATCCCAAACACAATGCAAATGAGATGGCATACACAATGCGACTAACATACAACCTAGCATACGCAATGCTCTGTACTAAAATGGCATACACAATGCGCGTGATGTAACATGGCATACACAATGCTCTAAGATGCAACCTAGCATACGCAATGCTATGGATTGAAATGGCATACACAATGCACGATGGACTTACACCAACATGAGTGGACCTCAGCCACACTCACATCAATGGCCATAAAATGAAAATGAGACAACCGAAATGCATGCACACATGCACGCATATCGAGAACCGAACCTAAGGCATTAAATGCCACTCTACCAAAATATGGCAAGGATGAAGCATGGCATTCAAGCATGTAATTTTTAGCACTGAAACATAATGCTAAATGGTCCCGAAACATAGAAATATGACACCCAACGCATAGAATAAGCCCCGAAACCCAAAACTAGTCCAATGCATTGAACCACAAGTATACAAAGGAAGCATTATTTGATCATGAAGTCTAAAGAAAGAGCCAAGGCAGTCCCAAAACATGCACATTTCTAGTTTAAAGCATGGCCAAAAGATGTTAAAATGATAGACTAAAATAGCATGCAACATTGACTAGCAAACATGGTTTATATGGCATGTATATGAAGCAAATGAGAACTCACCAAACCAGCCAAAAACAGTGAACAAAACATGCCAAAATATGCCCAAATAATCACTGAAATGCAGCCAATACATGCAAAAATGAGGGGCTTCTTTGGAAGGCCATTCAAGGGGTTGTTAAGTACATACAAGATAGACACTTAGCATACCAAACCAACTCTGGAAATGAGTTATGACAACCCTAAAACTCACAAAATTGGCCTTGAAATCAGTCTAGGAAACATACCAAGAAAGGCCCCCTCAAAAGGCTTTGAATGGAATTGTTCTACACATGCACTATAGACATAAAATATGATTAAAAGGGCCCTGGACAGACCTAAGGAAGACCTTAAAACCCACAAAATTGAGCCCAAAAAGTGACTTCAATGCATGCAAAATAGAGCCCCTTTGGAAGGTCCAAAAGATCCCCAAACAAGACAAGAAGAGAGAGGGTCACCCCCCTCTAATTTTGGCCCTCAAAAATGCATCAAAACCACTGAAAATCCAATGGATTTCAGTAGCTAAGAGGCCAAACCATGGCCAATGCAAGTGCTCTAATGCATAGCCTTAATCATGAAGAGATGAAGCATGCATAGGGGAAGATGACCCCAAATAGAAATAGGACCCTAACAAAACTTGAAGAGAAACTCAAAAAAAGACTTTTTCCAGTTCATAACAAATCTCAAAAATGTTCACAAGTAAGGCTAAAGTATGATGCAAAAAAGCCCTAAAAGAAAGATTGAACAAACAAGGAAGTAGATGACCTCAAACAGTAAAGTATCCTTAAACAAAGTTGAAGAAGGGCTCAAAATAAGTCACTTTACAGTTTATAGAAAATCTCGAAAGTGCTCACAAATAGGACCAAGATATGATGCAAAATAGGCCTACAAAAAGGGGTAAAGCATGCAAGGGTATAGGAGGCCTCAAACAGAAAAGTGTTCTTAAACAAACATTAAGAAGAGCTCAAAATAAGACTATCTTCAGTTTACACCAAGGCTCGAAAATGCCTGCAAATGGAGCTAAGGTATAGGGCAAAATAATGCAAAAATGGGGGAAATGAGGACTTACCCTTGAAGAGCCGACCTCCAGCAGCTTTTGAACCAAGTTGATGAGCTTCCAACCTCTTCAAATGGCTTCCAAGGTGCTGGAATGGATGATGAAGGTGTGGTGCTAAGGGTTGTAAGGATTTTGGAGCTTGGAATATTAACAATGGAGGAGGGAAGTTGTATGCCTTAAGTAAAAGTGTCTAACCAGCTGAGATGAAGAGGAGGGCCTCTTTTATAGAGAAGAGAGGCCAAAGCTTCCCTTGGAAGCTTCAAAGATCCTCCATACACGTGTATGGAGGATGCACTAAATGGTCTCCAGTTGGCACAGCTGGATTACACTCAAAGAAAGGAAAAGCAATAAGCAGGTCGGCCAGTTCAAGTGGCCGGCCGGCTACCCCCCCCTGGTCGGCCGACCAGGGGTCAAAAGGTTTGAGTAAAATTACTGGTCGGCCTACCCAGAAAGGTGGCCTCCCAGATGAGTAGAACACAGCCCTGTGGAGAAAAACTAGAAAATGAGACCCAAGAGAGAGAAAAGCTAGCTTTTAAGCAAGGTTCAAAAGGGTCAAGATGAATTTATGGCCGGCCTATCCATATTGGTGGCCTCCCAGATGAGCACAACATAATGGTAGTATGAAAAGCCAGAAAATGTGGCTCAAAAGTGAGAAAAACCAGCTTTCTGTCAGAAAAATCAGCTTTTGGAGAGAGAAAATGAGAAAACTGGCTTTTCAGGGGAAGAGGTGGCCGGCCACCATCCCACCACCTCCCTAGCAATGAAAATAGGGTCTCTACCAAAAACGGACCAAAACGGATGCAAAACGGATGCAAAACGAAGGTTCGGGGGCCAAAACGCGTGGTTCGGGGCCCCGAAAACAGGCTGTTAGGCACCGGAAGTGGCGTATGACCACGAAGGTGGTCTCCTGGGCCACAGTGTCCCTCTAAAGGGAGGAAAATAAGATGTGTGCCAAAAACCGAAGTAAACAGAGGTAGTTAAGCGGTCCCGAACCGAGGCACACGGCCAACGGCTCCGAAAATCGGAAACCGGGCTCCAAACGGGAAAAATGGCCTACGACCACGAAACGTAGCCTACGGCCACTGAGAGATGGTCTACGAGACCTCTCCCTCCCTTCGGGAAGAGAAAACGGAAAAAACAGGACCTGGTTCGCAAACCGAGGCAAGGCACAAAAGAGCCCCGAAGTCCGGAGGCAAAGCTCGCAGCCGAGACTCTGAAACCTCAGAACGAGCACAATATGCAACATCACCGAGCGCTCAACTGGTGACGTCTGAGTCTAAAGGTCAGTCAAAAATGGGGTGTCTACAAGCCCGCTTGCGAGTGGCATTTTCAAACCATTTTCGAAAACAAACATGAGTCGATTTGTTTCAAGTCTTGCGATTTAGCCTATACTTACTTGTGTGCGTCACATAGTAAAGTTAGATTAATAACCGGATAAGAACACATGAGGTTTATAAAATAACATATCATGATAGTAGAGGTCGATCTTTGATCGGGCAAGCAGAGGTGCTCATTTTAGGATCTTCCCCTCTCGTACCCAAATTCCCGAGCCGAGGCAACTTTGGTGATGACGGACACATGGCCTTTGGCACGAGTCAGTGTTTCCTAAATTTTCCAAAAATAAAATATTTAGATGGCGACTCTGTAATCTGGCAAATCAGTCCAGTTTTGGCATTATTTGATTCAAAATCTGATTTTTCAAAATGATTTGCCGGATTGGACTCTTTGGTGTTTATCAGTCTCACATTGCACTTTGTGAGATTAGATTCAGAACCGTGACAGGAGTCCGAACTGTAGGACCAATTCGGGCCTCTCCGAAAGGGGGGCGCGCGAAGAAAGTCGAGGCTACAAGCATCATGTAGTCTCTTAGCTTTATTCACTTTTTTTTTGCCTTTCCTTGCATGTTTTCTTTATATTGTTAAAAACATGTTTAGGCTCCATTTAATCATGTAATAAGCACACATATGACCCGATTTAAGCATCATGTATATTAGTTTGCATTGTTTTACGTGTTTTTTTTTTTTTTGGCGCATTAAATCATGTTGCAACCCTTAAATCAAGCGTAGGCTGCATTTTATATGTATTAGTTGCATATTAGGTCATATTTAATTTATGTACTGTAAGAAAGGCGCATAAGTGGGCATCCGGGTAACTTTTCTCCATCTCTATAGCATGTACTTGCTATTTACATTGTTTTTTTGATAAAGCAAGTTTCTATACTTTTCCATGCACAATTATTCATTTTTTATGTTTTATGAATATTACTTATTTTAAGTTGGGTTTATAGCCATGAATTGATAAAATCCACTTTTTAGTAAAAAATTACCTATTTTTTTTTATAAAAATATGACTTTATTCCTTTAATCTAGAATAAATGATATTCATTTTATTCAAATTATCTAGTTTTAGGATAGTAAAGGTTTTAGGCTTAAAATAATTTATATGAATAATTAACCACTAAAATCATAAAATTGAGAATTAGTAGAGGCCAATTTTCGGATTGGACAAAAATGAATGCTTTCATTCAATGACTTTTTCCTTTTATACCTTAATTCCTGAACCTGTAATTTCTGATTATGACGGATTAGGTCCTTAGCTTAGTTTTTATTACTATTAAAGATTTTTTAACTTCCCATTAAAAATTAAGTAACATTCTATATTGATTAAAGCAAATTGGCACAATACTTGGATAAAAACGTGCCTAATACCCAAAACAAAGTGCCGCGTCCATAGGAAGGGCCTGCTTTTGATGTTCAAACGGTGAAAGCAAATATCCTGACCTGTGGTTGTTTTCATGCCTAACAGAGTACACACACAGTGCCTTCATGAGTCCCAAGATTGTAACGCATCAAAACAAAATAACAAAACAGCTGCACGTTGAATGGCTGGAAGTTTGTTCTGTTGGTGTCTCAACCATGAATAAGGTGTAACTACCAGCCAACAAAATTAACTGCAAATCACCTTCCTTGAGTTCATAATGAATCATTGAATATTTGAAGAATCAAACAGCTCGAAATTTAAGGTACCTAATTACCTAAAACTCACTGCTCCTGATGATTAATAATTTCGTCATACATATTGAATCCGTAAAAAATAACCCATGTATCAAACATGAAGCATGTCTGAAGGAGTTTTAGCTGCCAATAATTACCTTCAGAAGACTTAAAGTACTTCCTTTTATTTTAACATAAGTGGATCTTTTAGTGTCAATAATTACTTTCACAAGGCTCAGTATTTTCTTCCATTTAAGTAATTCTCCAAAATAGAAGAAATATTCCTCAGTTCTATTTATCTTAATTTCTGGGTGGCTTTTTTGGGGAGTTAGTTTTATAGAATTTGCCTCATAAGTTTCTTGTTAAGCTTAAAAAAAAAAGCCTAACCACAGGGGTAACCTCTCGGGGCTGGACCTGCACTGCCATGTGCTTTTATCTCTCAGACTTCATATTTTTTGTTTTGACTACAAACTATGGTATATTCTTGGGTTGTAGGGTGAGAAAAAAGGAATCTTTGTTTGTAA
Organism: Camellia sinensis; assembly: GCF_004153795.1. Taxonomy (NCBI): domain Eukaryota; kingdom Viridiplantae; phylum Streptophyta; class Magnoliopsida; order Ericales; family Theaceae; genus Camellia; species Camellia sinensis. Next base: position 142,867 of record NW_021026289.1, on the reverse strand, counting down.
AAAATGCTTTGTTCCTTATGTCCTCCCCCTTTTCAACAATTTCTTGAGATGGTGACCAATATGAATTTTGATAAAGAACCCAATTACACAAAGCTTATTTCATTCAAGACAGCATAAATTCCAGTGCGTCATTGCGACCCATCAGAATAGATGGAGACTTGAAGGTTGTTGGTTGTAGATTTATGTCAATTGAGCAATCGTCTAAAGTTTGTGTGTTGTTGTTTCTAAATATTTGTTGTTAAACACGCCATGTATTATAGGTGGGTCAAAAAAGGGGGAGCTTGCTTGTGGATTTGGAAGATGGTGCGCAGCCTCGCAAAAAAGTTCAATTAGGTACTCCAGCTACTCGGTGGATCTCAATCTATAGTTCCAGGTCACCGATGAAACGGGGGTAAAGCTGGGCAAAACATCTTTCTTTTCTTTAATTTTTTGCTATAGAAAATTTTCTTCATCTCTTACGAATTTAACGTAGCTTTTAATAGTCAAACCATGAGTCATTACGGGTAACCATGTTCCTCTCCATTTGAAGAGGAATCTTTGTTTGTAAAAAATGCTTTGTTCCTTTTGTCCTCCCCCTTTTCAACAATTTCTTGAGATGGTGACCAATATGAATTTTGATAAAGAACCCAATTACACAAAGCTTATTTCATTCAAGGCAGCATAAATTCCAGTGCGTCATTGCCACCCATCAGAATAGATGGAGACTTGAAGGTTGTTGGTTGTAGATTTATGTCAATTGAGCAATCGTCTAAAGTTTGTGTGTTGTTGTTTCTAAATATTTGTTGTTAAACACGCCATGTATTATAGGTGGGTCAAAAAAGGGGGAGCTTGCTTGTGGATTTGGAAGATGGTGCGCAGCCTCGCAAAAAAGTTCAATTAGGTACTCCAGCTACTCGGTGGATCTCAATCTATAGTTCCAGGTCACCGATGAAACGGGGGTAAAGCTGGGCAAAACATCTTTCTTTTCTTTAATTTTTTGCTATAGAAAATTTTCTTCATCTCTTACGAATTTAACGTAGCTTTTAATAGTCAAACCATGAGTCATTACGGGTAACCATGTTCCTCTCCATTTGAAGAAGCACTTTCTTTGTCATGTATGGATTCTCATAGGCTTGGAAAGTTTATCTTAGCAAGTGTGGTTAATTTTCCAAGCTAAACTACCTTTGATTAGAATTGTCATTTATTTCTGAAAGAATACTCAAGTAGGGAGTCAATAAACATGTGTTGCAATGTATTCGAGACTCAACCAGCATGCAGAGAAAGGAAAGGAAGATGGTTTGTACATTAGCTGCATAGCTTGTTCAGGAAATCTGTGGGTAGTTATTATGGATGCAAGGACAGGTTTTACATCCAAAGTTTTCTTGCACAAGGTATGCGTTATAGTCCTCACCATGAGTTCTAAAAATTCATTAATCAAATTATCCGTTGCCTCTTTAAGTCTATTATTTCTAAATTCTTCATCAGGAGTGGATTTTGGAGCAGTGGGACGAGAATTATGACATCACTTCACTTGCTGGTGCATCCAATGGCAGTGCCTTGGTGGTTTATGTCCAAGGGTGAGTGAAAAAATTCTCTTTGGTATTCACATTTTGACGTACCTCAATTTTTTTATGATAATAAAATCCAGTATGAGAAATTTCAGAAGTGTGAATGGTGAACTTGCACATTTTAACAATGTTATTTCATGATAATCTACTTCCTAAAAGAAAATTAGTCTCATATCTAGAGATGCCTCAACACATTTTGATAAATTAATTTATGCATGATGCCATGTTGCAAGCATGTGTGGTATATCTTGTGTTTTCTTTGTTTAACAAATGATTGTTCTTTATATTCTAGATTTACGTTATTCAGGAGTCATTAAGTCACTATTACGATATTACTCCTAAGTAATAAACAGATTTAAACACTTAATTTTATTATTATTATTTTATTTTATTTGTGATTGAGAATGCATTGTTAATTTTATGGACAACAGTGTACCTATTATTTTTTCTTTGAGATACTCACCCCTAAATTACTTGTCAAGATATTCACATTTTTATAAAATCATATTTGTACCCACGCAAATTATTAATGTTATTTTTCAATTAACTGCAAGGAAAACTCGAAAGTTGATTTGTTTTCAGTTTAGCTTCATCATTGGTGCTAGAGAGAAGGAAAATCCTTTGAACCGGCTAACCCACGAAGTTATATTTTAAGACAATAAAGATTTAAGTTGTTTGTTGGTTCATAATTTCATATCAAATGTGTTTATGATTGATAGAATGGGGGGGGAGGGGGGGAGAAAAGTGTAAGTGTATTTTTGTGTTGGAGATTTTCTCAAAAAAAAAATTATCTATTTGTCTTCTTGTATTATTTTTATCAACGATAATGCAACCCCCACATGCAACTAATATATAGAAATAATCTTTATATGTAAAGAAATTATTCCTCATTGAACAATTTTACACAAGCATATTTCCAGCTTTGCCTGACTATATGTTAATAACACAATGTTTAAGACAAAAAAAACAAAAAACAAAAAAACCTCTACCCAAAACCTAATTTCTGTTACAAGTAATTTATACAAGAAGTCCGGCTCAGGACAACAGGGGGTGTGCCTGACCCTAAAAACTAACTAGAATCAAATGTCATCACCATCATCTTGATGATCATCAGAACCAGGCCTTCCATCTCTGACCATCTTGTTGCCATCTGAACCTTCAACTACTCTACCTTCTCCAATATGATCATAGTGCTGTTTTCTCTGTTGCTATATAGAAATAATCTTCATATGTAAAGAAATTATTCCTCATTGAACAATTTTACACAAGCATATTTCCAGCTTTGCCTGATTATATGTTAATAACACAATGTTTAAGCAAAAAAAAACAAAAAAAAAAAGCCTCTACCCAAAACCTAATTTCTGTTACAACCAGAAACCAACCTCTATTCCATCTGGCTAGTCATTTATACAAGAAGTCCGGCTCAGGACAACAGGGGGTGTGCCTGACCCTAAAAACTAACTAGAATCAAATGTCATCACCATCATCTTGATGATCATCAGAACCAGGCCTTCCATCTCTGACCATCTTGTTGCCATCTGAACCTTCAACTACTCTACCTTCTCCAATATGATCATAGTGCTGTTTTCTCTGTTGCTCATCATCCATTGATTGCCCTTGCAAGAACCGATGCTCTCCATCTGCTTCAAAGTGGATAGAAACATAAACGAGAAAAGCTTCGTTATCATACTCATGAGCTTAAAGCAAACCTCTTCTTGTGTTCTAGAAATGGAAAATGATATGAGAACACCAATGGAATACATTATCATTGTTGTATGATGTTGTCATTCCGTACCAAAAATGTCGAACATAAAGTTCTAAGCATAAAATGTGAACAATTCCATACACTCTTGAACCCATTGTTAGTGGCAAAAAATTCAAAAAAAATTGGTGGGGCAAATAATCAAGGCAACCATTGGGAGCTCATTCTCTCAAATTTTGAAAGAACTACGAATAATTTATTAGACAAAAAAATTTACAGAGCCATAACAGATTACATCTAAATATCCAAAGAAACATGAGATGCAAGATGCAGTAGAAGAGAGGGCATCTTTGTTTAGTTTTTATGTAGTCATATAGTATGGGTATATTTAGTCATTTATTACCACTCTCACCGTCAGAAGCATCTTCAAGCCTCGCAATTGCATCAACAAGGGCTTGTTCATGCTCCTGCATTTGAAAGGAAATGTCAGAATTTGCTACAAGAGGTGAAAATTTTATTGCCAGATACTAGATTGTTCTTACTTTAAGCACATTCTTTGCTTTCTCAACCTTCAAAGGATCTGGATGGGTTGCACTGAAAACTTTCTCCACCTATAGAAGAAAATCACATCAGAGTAGAATGAGAAGAAAAAACAATGTTATTATATTTGCAGTGGGACGCAAAATCTTCAAGTTGCATCCATACCTCCTTAATTAGAGTATCGGTATGAAGTATTTCAATATCACCCAAAGGCTTCTTTCCAATGCCATTTTGTGATAAAGGAAAATCTTTCTTGGGCAGACCTTTTGCTGTCCCTCTACCTCTTCCAGCAACAGCAACAGCTCCACCACGGGCCATAGACTTCTTAAATCCACGGCCAGGTCCACTGCGGCCACCTCTACGAGATATCCCAGGATCTTCACCTTCCCACTGGATGTCTTCTGGTGATATCTAATGTCAATAGATGATAATACAATTAAGGCACAAGGACAATGTTTTGAAAGCAAGTCCCATAACTACAAGAGAGTGAAAAATCTGGCAGCTCTAGTTTCCTTTAATTGTTCTCGTGTTCGTAAAAAAGTTCATGTTTTCATCTATGCAATTAATAACTCCTTTTCAACCAAGTGTCTGTGTGTGAGAGAGAGAGAAAGAATTAAACAATTTCAAAACTGAAAAGTCCACATAACCTCAAAATCAATCTTAAATGAGAATCCTTGGGAATGGCCCAAGCAATAACACAATCCCTTAGAGAAAGGAGCTGCAACATTTTAGAGCTAAAATTGTAGTTTAAATAACCACCCTTTGGGCAAACCCAAGCAATGTTTAATCCATTGTTGTCACGGCATTAGGGGTGTTTATTTGGGCTTTTTTGAGCCAACTTATAGCTTCTAACTTTCGGAAAACTATTTTAGACTGTTTGGTTAAACTTATTTCAAACAGTTTCTGATTCTAACAACTTATTTTAACTCAAAAAAACTGATTCTGAGAAACTACTCACCCCTTCCTTCTGATTATCAGCTTCTGTTATGGACATATTAATTTACAGTTATATTCTTAGATTTTTTTATTATTATTTTTTTAAAAATAGAAAAAGACCCAAATGGGCTATAGATTATTATTATTATTTTTTATGAGAAATGTAGACTAGTAGTAAGTAACAAAAAATAAAAATTAGGCCAAGTTTGGGAAGACTAAATAAGTGCACTTTTTGTCTTTTTAGACTAAAAAGTTGAGGTTGAAAATATGAATGTTTGGGTTAACTTTTTTACTTTTTATGGAAAAATGTGTAATAAAAAATTGTAAAAATTGATTTGTAGGAGAAAATTAGAATTGGGAGTTGTGCAGCCGTAATTGTTGACTTTTGGTGAATAGTGATAACTTTTTAACTTTTTGAGTAACTTTTTGGCTTTTTGGCTTTTTGGGGTGTTCCCAAACTTGGCCTTAATTGAAAAAGTTATTTCACAACTTATTTAACAAAGGCCCCGTTTGGTAGAACTATGAAAAAGTGATTATGGATTATAACTTAACAGATTATAACTTATAGCTGTGAACATAAGCTGTTAACATGTTTGGTATGGCTATGAGATTATGGATTTAAGCAGCAAAATAGTGTTTGGTTGATAAACTGTAAAATAACTTTTTGTTGTGTAATTGTGTTTTTTGCCCTTATATGATATAAAAATGATTATTTCGCCATTTTTTTCAGTTTTAATTTTAAAAAAATTATTTCATCAATAAAAGTTAATATAATTAGTATTACAAAAATTATTATTTTCATTAATAGTATCAATTAGTATAAAATTATTTCATTTTTTCATTATAAATTAATTAGTGTCAATTAATAGCTTAATTAGAATCAATTAATACTAAAATTATTAATTAGTATCAATTAATATAAAATTTATTTCCTTAATGGCTAAAATGCTTAATTATTATTTTTTTTTTATTAAAAAAACAATGAAAACCTCTAGGGAAAAAGAAAAAAAAAAAACACTGAAAACCCTAGCTCCGGCAGGCACAGCGGCGACGTGGCGGCGCTAGGGTTTGAGATCGCCTCGCACGGCCGATTGCGATGGGGGATGGGGGACGACAACGGAGGCACAGAGAGAGAGAGAGAGACCAACAACAATGTAAATCGCAACGATAGCTTGGTTTAGATCGCGATGGCGACGAACCAACACTGGAGAGAAAAGGAGGAGTAGGGATGGCAATTTGAAACCGGCCCAACGGGGACCCGATCCCCCGACCCCAAATGAGACGGTTTTTCCCCGAAAAAAATTCCCCACGGGCCGGGGATGGTATTAAAAAATAAACCCCCGATCATTTTCGGGCCGGGGACGGGGATAGATTTTCCGGCCCCAGCCCGAGTAATCCCCGTATATATCCCCGAATATATATCCCGCATATATATATATATATATATATATATGTTTAGGTTACTTTTTAAGACTCATTTCATTTGAGCCTCTCCCACTTTCACTCTTTTCTCTCGGCCTCTCTCTCCCTCTCTCTGCTGCGATGCTCACGGCGATGGCGTCGGCCGCTCCTCCTCTCTCCCTCATGGCGTCACTCCTCCCTCACGGCATCACAACGGCGACTCCTCCTCCTCTCTCTCAATGGCAGCAGCTCCTCTCTCTCTCTCACGGTATGTCCTCTCTCTCTCTTTCACGGTATCTCCTCTCTAGTTTCTCTCTCTCTCTCTCTCCCTCTCTCTCTCTCTCTCGTTTTGTTTTTTGATTTTGTTCTTCAAATCTGGAAGTTCTGGTCACCGGTGCCAAGATCCGAGTTGAGGAGTGAAGCAAACAAACCAAAGAAAATACAAAACAAAAAGTATATATGATCTGAAGAGACGAATCATGGCAAGGATTCCTTGGAGTGAAGCAAACAGATTTTGTTTACTAATCATGGCAAGGATTCCTTGGAGTGAAGCAAACAGATTTTGTTTGGGTTTAGTTCACTGAAGAGACGAATCTGGGTGTGTTGAATTTGTTATTGAATATATAATCTAAAGTATTAAATCTGTTGTTAAATTTGTTATTAATCTGAAGTATATATTAGATCTGGAAGTATTAAATATGATCTGAAGTATATATGATCTGAAGTATTATATATGATCTGAAGCTCTTTTTTTTTTTTTTATTGAATATATGATCTGAAGTATTATATATCAGATCTGGAAGTATTAAATATGATCTGAAGTATATATGATCTGGAAGTATTAAATCTGTTGTTGTTAAATCTGTCATTGAATATATGATCTTAAGTTTTTTTTTTTTGGCCAGGGACTCTTCGGGGTCGGGGAAACCCGATCCCCGTTAGGGGACGGGGGCGGGGGTAGTGACAGGTTCCCCGTCGGGGATCGGGGCCGGGGACGGGAGAATTTTCACCGTCGGGGATCGGGGACAGGGAGGGTGACCCCCGGCCCCGCCCCGCCCCGCCCCGCTGCCATTCCTAAGGAGGAGGCAGGCAATGGCGATCGTGGTTAGGTTTTTAGATCGCGATCATGTCGTCGATGGTTGTGGTGACGGGAGGCGGCGACAGAGCAAATCGTGCCCTAGCCTCTAGTTCGTGAGAGAGAGAGAGCTCTGGTTTGTTTGCCGAAAATCTCCTACCGGAAATCGCCTCTCCTCTCTCTCTCTCAAGTGAACAATGTTTGAGAATATGGGGTTTATATAGTTGGGTTTTTTGGTAATAGTTGAGATTGACGAGGGGCATTTAAGTAATTTTACCCCTCAATTTTTAGCTCTCCGCTTAAGCTGAATCCGAAAAGCACCTCTTCTGCCACTCAACCAAGAATCACTTTTTTAGCTTAATTTAAGCTACAAAAAGTGATTTTAAACTCTACCAAACAAACCAAAATAGCTCAAAATAATCTAAAAGCTGAGTTGAGCTAAAATTAAGCTCTACCAAACACTACTCAGCAACTTAAATCTATAATCCAACAGCTACACCAAACAGATTAACAGTTTCTGATTAAAGTTGTAATCTATAATTTGTTAAGCTATAATCTATAATCTGTTTTGACAGCTACACCAAACAAGGCCATTGTAACACACATCAGAAAAGAGATGGAATAATGGTACTATAACACACATCAGAAAATAGATGGAACTGGTAAAGTCTATTTCAAATCTCATCTCCATAATCTTCCATGGAGCTGTTTACCACAAACCAAGAGGCTATCAAAATTCATAGTAAAAATAGTTAGATTTGTTAAAATCGTTCAGGATATCTAGTAACTATTTCCCTTCTCACCCACTATTGAAAGTCCAGGTATGGAAGAGCATTCCCGTACCATACACATCAAAGCCGACACAAACACATCATAGAAATTTGTATTTTTTTCCCTTCCCTCAAAGCTCTAGGGCCTGATGGTATGTCTACCCTATTCTTTAAGACATTGGCATTCTGTTGGAGTGGGGTGGTTGCAATGGTCAGGTATTTTTTCATCAACAAAACCTCCTAAGAGCCTCAACACATTTTCATTGCTTTGATCCCCAAATCTTCATAATGATTAGGCTGTGTTATGTGGCATACGAAGTTATTACCAGGTTACATCTCAACGCTCCAAACCAAGCTGCCTATGTGCCTAACAGGAACATTAATGAGAATACGGTTCAAGAGTTGATGCACCCACTGAAGAGGAAAAAGGGTAAAGGTACTCTCATGGCCATCAAAGTGAACATGTCTAAAGCCGATGACAGAATCGAATGGCCTTTTATCATAGAAGTGTTGAATGCCCCAGAGAATTTTTTCATTGGATTCAACAACGTATTTTGATTGGTTGGGTTCAACAATGTATTTTGACAACATCTTTATCTGTGTTGGTCAAAGGGGGTCTAATGCATAATATAAGAAGCTCAAGGAAGGTTAAATTCAAAGAAGCGATGATATTTGGACATTGACATGATTTCAAAGAGAAACTAGTAGGAATCATATATAATTATATTTCTCGTATTATTAAAGTCCTCTTTCATGATTATTTTATATTTTCTGCCATAGGTTGTAAGGGTCGCCCATGGATCGTCTTGTTGGTCAAATTATTTAATTGCGTTTTATTTATATTTGTTATTTGGTCTTAAATTGATTTTGGAAGTCAAAGTTATTATACTATTCTTCTTTTTTTTGTTCTAGTTGGTTTAGAAAGTCGCTAAAGTCTATGTCACACTATGTTACATGGACTCGGGTGCGGGTGTGTATATCTAAGGATCGGACAGATAACATCTCTAAATAAAGGATACGTGGACTCGACTAACATGTACCCAAAAATTAGATACGAGAACGTGGATAAAGCAAAAAATATTAAAAGAAATAGCAGAGGTCTAATCCTACTATGCTATTTTCCTTTTTTATACTATTTTTTAGGTGCTAAATCTGAATTATTATTTTTTTTATTTTGCTGCAGAATTTTGGTTTGGACAGGCCGAAATTAGTTAGATTAGGAGTTTAATTATATGAAGATATAAAAGATAGCCCAATTAACTATAAAGTATTGTGGCCCAAACAGCGATAAAGTTTAGGCAGGCCAGTTTTCATTCTTTTAAAAGTGTGGGCTGGCCCATTATGATTATTCTTTTTAGTTGTTGAATAAAACAAAAGCTAAATCAAAAGCAAAGGGAAAAAAAAAAACAAAAAAAGGATAAAGAGAAGCAATATGCCACGTAAAAAAAGAGATAAAGTTTTGACTTGAGAACTCTCTCTCTCTCTCTCCTCTCTTCGGTGATTGAAAGACGATGGTCAATGTGAATCAGCATCTATTGCGCCTCCATCTTCCCCAATCTGTGTTTTTCTTCCTCGATCTACCCAATCACTAGGTTGTCTTCCTCAATCTACAGTATCCTTTTGCAAAGTGCCGTGTCCGAGCCGGATTAAGCACCCATGTCGGTGTCGTGTCGACAGCAGTATTGGCCAGAAAACAACGAGTCCATGTAATGTAGATGTAAAGTCATCTAATGCTTCGAATTTAATAGAGTTTATATTTTAGAGAATTTCAAGAGCTTTTGAAGCTTCTTTACATATTGTATGATCTAATCAAGCCCTAGGTGTGATGTCTAAGAATTCTAGGAGTGATTTCTAAATCTTTCATCTTCTTCTTTCTTTTTACTTTCTGTTTCAATTTACTATTCTCGGACTACTATTCACAGTCCTCTAAAAGTGCACTTTTCAAAACCCAACGATGTCCTACATCAATTTGGTATTAGAGCGTAAGGTTTCGCCATGATGCTCTCTCATTGTAGGAGATCCAATACAAATGGATTAACTTAGGAAGAGGGTAAAGCGCTTCTTAGAGAAAAAAAATTTTAAGGATCTTCAAGATGATTTTCTTAATCAATTATATGCACTAGCGCAAGATGATGTGCGTGTGGTTGATTATGCAAGAAAATTCAAGGAATTATTTATGAAGTTTGTAGTAGAAAGAAAGTGAACAGATGACTATTGCTCGTTTCAAAAGTAGATTGAGATTTGGAATTAAAGAAGAGATGTCTCGTGTATAATTGGAAGATCTCGAAGATGCTATTGAAAAGGCTATACAATTCGAATTTTTTGTAAAATTTTAAGAAAAAATCTACAGTTTTGAAGCCTGGGCATAATGCAAAGACTGTCCAGCAAGAGAAACCAACAAAGGCTCTGTTTGGTTGGAAAGAAACGGATAATAGAAAATGAAAATGGTAGAAGTGAAGTGAAAGAAAGGAAAAAGAAATGAAAATTTATTTTCTTGCATGCATTTGAATAGATGAAAAAATTTGTATTAGCCTAACTAACAAGCTAATTTGAGTTATACAGAAAATTTTAGTTTCCATTACTTTGTAGGACTCTATCTAAACAAACACATAAAAGATTATTTTTTCCTTTTTTTCTTTGACTTTCCTATATTATCTATCTAATCAAACTGAGCAAAAACAAAGAGTTAAAGTGCCAGAAAAAGATGCTGAAAAGCCACAACAAGATGCACCAAAGCCGAATATTGTTCTTAGGAATGAAAACCCTACACAATTGAAGTTGCAAGCCAATAAATATGTTCATAATTTTTCTAAGGTGAAAGATGACCAAATTTTGAAGGATAACGAGAATCTAATTGATGATTCAAAAGCACCCCAAGAAGATCTAATTATTACTCAAGAAAAGGATGAGGTCCAAATAGAAGACTTGAATGTTACACAAGGTGTAGGGATGGAAGAATTAAGGCAGCCTACTGCTGGTCCACAACTTACTGAGCCTTTAGAGGTTATGATATTGCACTTCGAGGTCTCCGATGTAGTGCCTAAAAACTCATCTAGTGAATTTGCTCCAATCATATAATCAATTAAGTGGCCAATAGTGAATCAAAAGATGATCTTGTGCTACGTATAAAGGCTAAAAAGAAAAGAATCCAGGTTGTTGCCAGGAATATCGAAGAAAGCTTTATGAAAACTGATTTAGATGAATTCCAAGATGTGTTTCCTATGCCAATGGACTTTGTTATTCCAAAAAAATTTAGTGACATGATTGAAAATATCAATCTTTCATTTTTTTTTGTTGCAACCTCCAACAAAAAAAGGCAGCATCAACTTGAACATTCCAACATGAAGCCATGGACGCAATTTAAAAGTTTGTGGATTTTTATACTTCAATACTTCAAAACTCGAGGTCGAGTGTTCTCCAACAAGGGGAAAATGATGCAAAATATAAAAAGCTCAAGAAAAGTTAAATTCATAGAAGCGATGATATTTGGACATCGGCATAATTTCAAAGAGAAACTGGTAGGAATCATATATAATTATGTTTCTAGTATTGTTAAGAGTCCTATTTTATGATTGTTTTATATTTTCTATCATTTTTATGTCATTCACATTTACAAACATGCGCTGTAAGGGTGGCCCATAGGTCATCCTGTGGGTCAAATTATTTAATTAGGTTTCATTTATATTTGTTATTTGGTCTTAAATTGGTTTTGGAAGTCGATGATATTATGCTAGTTTTCTTTTTTTGTTCTAATTGGTTTAGAAAGTCTCTAAAGCCTAGTCATTTAATACTTCTAATTCAATAAAGTTTATATTTTAGAGAATTTCAAGAACTTTTGAAACTTCTTTATCGATTGTGTGATGCAATCAAGCCCTCGGTGTGATGCCTAAGGGATTCAAGGATTGATTCCTAGATCTTTCATCTTCTCCTCTCTTTTTATTTTCTATTTCAATTTACTATTCTCGGATTACTATTCACAGCCCTCTAAAAGTGCACTTTTCAACCTCAAACCCCATCCAATCAGCCTCAAATCAACCCTAATCCCCTCCCCTACCTATTAACATTCAATTAATCCGTACAACCCTAAATTACTCACTGTTTAGGCCGTCAAATAACCTCTGTTTTCAAAATCCAGCGCTGTCCTCCATTAGGGTCCGATTGATTTTGTCAATGCTCAAAGGGGTCTTAGGCAAGAAGATCCAAGCTCCCTCTTCCTTTTTATTCTTTGTATGAAGTACTCACACGATTCTTCGCTTATGCAGAAAACCAAGGTGTGCTTTATGGGGTAAAAATCAATAGATCTAGCTTCCTCTTTCCCACCTCATGTTTGCGCTCCTTATATTCTGTTGTGCAAATGAATCTGAAGCAGCAGCAGTCAAGTAATGCTTAGAGTTATAAGGGAGTTGGTCAGGACAAGAGCTTACCAGGGACCTATGAAGCACGGGTACGGGTATGAGTACTGGTACTGATACGATACGGGTACGTCGATATGCTAAAATCCAGTCCGATTGGTTTTGTCAATGCTCAAAGGGGTCTTAGGCAAGAAGATCCAAGCTCCCTCTTCCTTTTTGTTCTTTGTATGAAGTACTCACAAGAGACTTTGCTTATGCAGAAAACCAAGGTGTGCTTTATGGGGTAAAAATCCATAGATCCAGCTTCCTCTTTCCCACCTCATGTTTGCACTCCTTATATTCTGTTATGCAAATGAATCTGAAGCAGCAGTGGTCAAGTAATGCTTAGAGTTATAAGGGAGTTGATCAGGACAAGAGCTTACCCGGGGCAAATCAGCAGTATGTTTCAGTGCCAATGCTGCCCCTAACCTTCGCCATTGGAATAGACAACTCCTAGAACTTAAATAAGGGAAGATGCGGATGCATTTTATTGGGTTTACCAATGTTTATTGGGGGGAGAAAAAAATAAAGAAAAAAAGTTATATGGAAACTGGAGTTGATGTCGAAACGTTGGACAATCAAGGTTCTAAAGTCTGTAGGTTGAGCGATTCTTATAAGGCAGCAGCTCTTTCGATGCCTGCTTAGGCAATGTCTTCATACAGTATCCTGGTCGGTAGCTATATGTGGTGAAATGGATTCTAAAATATCCAACTTTTGGTGGGGAGGATAAGAGGATTCTAGAAGGATTCATATGAGAGCTTGGGATTTGTTTGTGCAGGCTGAAATAAGTGGGTGGTTTGGGCTTTCAAAAGATGAGGATTTGAATTCGAATAAAGCTGTCTTCGCCAAAATGGGATGGCAACTGGTATGTAAACAAAAACAAGCTCTGGGTCTCTTTGTAATCGAAGAAATACTGCTCTCAAGTAGATTTTTTATCAGTCGAGAAGAGAAATTCAGATTCCTATATATGTAAGGGAATTTCATCTATGTGAGACCTTGGCAGGTCTTACATAGATATATGGAAAGATCATTGGGTACCTGATCTTCAACACTACAAAGTTCCTCCTAGTTCAAATGAGGCTATAAAATTTCAAAAGTGCGTGCTCTTTTAGAAGGAGAAACGCTGCAATGGCATAAGGACCTGCTGGATAACCTTTTTGATGCTCATACATCTTGAGCAATCCAAAAAATTCCTATCCCAACTCTTGATACACATGGAAAAGGGATTTGGATTCCATAGCCCTCTGGATTTTTTTTCATCAAAGTCAGCTTATAGAGTAGAAACTCATCTTTTAGACTTTCAGCCTTATCGCTTGAGTACTCAGGACTGGCAAAATCTCAGGAAGGCCAAAATCCATGAGCTTCTGAAAATAGCTTTTCCGTGAGTGGACGTAGATGCCATACCATTTAGAGGTTCACTAGCCTCTACATTCTACATGGAGAATGTTTTTTGTCCATTCCATCAAAGTGAAGAGGAGACAGCAGTAGTTCACTTATTTTCCAAGAGTAATATCGCTAGAACTCTTTGGTTTGATAAATGGGAAATACATTCTGAAGAGGTGAGTGCATGCTCTGGAGTTGAATGGGTATCGAAAGTTCAGAATGATCACTCTTGGATGCCCAATCATACTCCCCAACAAGATCTTTTCATTTTTTTGCAGCTATATCAGTGGATAGTATCTGGAAATGCCACAATACCGCAGTCTTTGAAACCAAAGTGGTTGATCTGGGTCAACTTTTTAAGGAGGTATTAAGGCTATCAGAGGACCATAAACTTTATCAAGAGTCTTCCAAGGGTGATTCCCCCAGCTCTAGGCCTGCTCGTGGGCTTCAGATTTGATGGTTCCTGATTAGGGTGTTATCAAGGTAAACTTTGATGTTGCATTTAAAAAAAGACAGGATGGCAGGAGCAGCAGTGGCTAGGAATGCTGATGGCCATGTGTTATGGGCTAGAGCTTTGGAAGGTGTTACTTCATCGGCACTGTTGACAGAAGCTAAAGCAACTAGATGGGGTACAGTGCAGGCATTGGAGGATTAATGGGATTTGGTTATTTTGGAAGTCAATGCTAAAGTAGGGGTTCAATCCATGTCGGCTAATATTTCTCAGCATCATTGGTCAATTGTCTCACTGTTGGATGACATGCATTCCCAGAATTCTCTTGTTTCGAAAAGGCATCATTTGGTTTTCTCCTATGCTTCTAGATCAGTTAACGGTGCTGCTCACGATATGGCTTCTTGGTGTTTCTAGATTAACTTCTCAGAAATTTTTGTCAAGTCTGCCATGTGCACTGCAGTAGCTATGGATTTGGAATCCTCTTCCGCAATCTAGTTTTAGTCTCTTTTCCTTTGCTTGTTTTGTCCTTCGATCTTTTTATTGTTCTTGCTCTCTTTCTGCTGCGTGCAGTGCAGTAGCTATCAATTCAGAATCCTCTTCAGCAATCTATTTTTAGTCTCTTTTTCTTGTTCTTGCTCTTGCTCTTGCTCTCTTTCCTTTTCCTATGTATTGCAGAGCAAAAAAAAAAAACAAATGAAAATGCAAGATTTACCTATCCTTTATTTTTTCTAATATTTTAATTTAAAAAAAAAAAAATTTGAAAAACTGAATTATTTGTCTGCCTTTTGTGAAGGTCAAAGATCAATTGGCTGTTGAGCATGCGAGATCTTTGCACCAACTTGGGGGGAGTGTTGTGCCATGTTATTTTAATCGGAGGGATATTCATGTACTTTGGATCTTCTAATATAAATGTGTCTAAAAGGAGAACCCTAATTCTGAATGGGTCTCTATCATTAGCCTTATGCTGAGTGTTCTCTTCTCTCTACTTTATTTTTTCTTTCTATTGTCAATCTAACAATAAGTTTGTGTTTGTGTTTATAAAATTTGATGTATTTTTAAATTCTTTTTGTCTCTTTCGATTTGTTTCTGTTTTGTTGCTTGTCAAACAACACAAATCAAAACAAAAATTTGATCCTTGACTATGAGACATTCTTCCTTAAACCTTACCTCCGGACATAATCATCAAGAGTATTTTGAGCAACAGACTGAAATACCCAGCCTAATTCAGAGGAACATGTGCAATTGACAAATAGGTACAGGAGCAAAAGCGAGATTACACAAGGCAAATTAATTCCACTTCTGAAGAACTGAGAAATAGAAGTACATAAAATAGCGTATTCTCACTGACATAAACAGCTGTTGCTGAAAATTTTCCACCAAATTATATTTCAGATAAACATAAAAAGTACAATTAGTAAATTTTAGATGCAATCTGCTTTCTACAAATATTAGAATTTGACATCAACCAAGCATTTTCTGCAAAAAAAGATGTGTCGCTACAGTCACCCTAAACTATATTCTGTTTTTTAACCAGATTACTATGGGTAATGGTGAAAATAAATGCGCATGAATGTTGTCAATCAGGCATCAATTAGTTGTTCTGTAAACAGAGAGCAAAATAATAACATCAAAGTAGCATTCACACAATGGCAGACGAACAAAATGCATTGATACTAGAGAAGATAAAGCATATATTTCCTCAATTTTCAAGCATTCATATATTGTAAACAGAATTTCTTGGATCAGCTAAAACATGATCATGATAATACAAGAAAAGATTAACCAAGGAAAAAGTAAGCCATATAGTTACTAAAAAGGGAAAATTTCCATCTTTTACCTCTTTGAGATTGACCCATTCCCATGTTTCATCTGCTGAATTAATATCATAAACCAAAGCGTGCCGGCCCTGCAAATTTTTGTAATTTGCAAGTTCAGGGCCATCAAATAGTGCAGTCTAATAAACAACTGGGCATACCTCAACAGGATTGTAGTCAGTTATAACACCCTCATAGAAGTTATTGTCTTCAGGCCATCTTGTCCAAACTCTCCTCCCAATTAATGGATCAAAGTTTGCTGCTTCAGCAGGTTCATTTACCGCAAAGGCACCTGAAGAACCCCGATTTGGAACTTGTCCCCTTCCAGTGAAACCTGTAGAGGGGTACTGCATAGACTGTATTGAGGATGCACTAAGCAATGTCTAATTCAGCTAACCAAAAACTAAGATAGTGGAAACAAAGAGCATATCAATTTTATCATCTATATGTAAACAAACCTTATAGTGAAAATTATATGACTTACTGATTTTGGCTTCTTGCCCCTGGCTCCGGATACAGGACCTCGTTTCAAGGCTGATGACGATGGTTGCATAGATGGATGCAATGCCGGGGACAGTGCAACCAGGGATAAAGAAGCTAACGACTGTGATGTTTTCTGTTTTTTGCGTGATGCAGAAACAGTAGGACTAGGCACAGGATCATGAACAGGCTGTGTACTGCTGAGCATGCCAGGTTGGAGCCTACTTGCCTTCCTCCACTCCCTAATGACAATATTGAACACACTCCCATAAAAATGAGTAACTGACCAAACATGATGAGACACCTGATGAACCATTCTCAGCAATACAATGTCATAATATTATCAGACCTTATCCTTCTGATGATGTCATCAGCATTAACCCTGGATAGAAGCTCTCTGTGTTCCTCATCTGATACTCTCAGTTCTTTTCTAAGTTCAGTAATTAAACTTTCTTTCTCCTACAATATACACAAATTGAGAACTTTAAATCAATTTAGCACAATTCAAAAACTAGATATAATGAATACACAAACAATATGTAATATATACCCAAGTAATGGCATCAGATTGAGCTTTGAAGGCCCGAAGGACAGAAGTATATGCTTCTTGTTCTACGTGGTGGATCTGTGTCTCCATATCGCTATGCATCCGAGAGAATTGAGCAGTACCAACAACTGCAGATCTTACATTCCCTGCAGCACGGCCCCCCCTTGAAAACCTATTTTGACGGGAAGGAGGAAGGTCATCATCTGTGCCTGCAGTTAAATAAAAAAGAATCACTACACAAACAAGTTTTCTTGAATGTGCACCCAGGAAAAATAAATAAATACATAAACATAAAAATAAAATATAATTTGAAATTTGCATAGGGAGATAAAAATTATTATGCCAACTCCATGAATGTATAATGATCTAGTAATTAACAAGTGCAAGGACTTTGAATTGTTTAAGCAGTACTTGTGTTTCTTCCACACACACACACACACAGAGAGAGAGAGAGAGAATCAACTTATGCCGGTTAACTCAGTGCCCATTTCTTGTTTCTACCTCATAAGAAGCAAACAAAAGGTGTGTTTAAAACAAATTAAATCTTGCAACTGTAGTGCAAATATTTAGTGTGCATTTGGTATCATTTCTGTTTTCTGCATCCGAAAACAGAATAAATGGAAACCAATATGGAAAACTTGTTTGGCAAACTGTTTGCAAAAGTTTTCTGAAAACACGCTGTTTGAGGAAACACTTTCAAATTGTTTTCTAAATTTCCAAAAAATGTCTTTTGCACAAAGATTAAAACGATTAGTGTTTCCAAATTTTTCGTTGTTTTGCTTCTGAAAACACTAAAAACAAAAACAAAAATAAAAATTTTACAAATGATGTTAAACAGGGCATAAACTTTTAGCCTGTTACAATGTCTCAACTGAAGCATCAAACATGCAAAAGTCACCAGCATTCCTGTCCAGAGAATCACATGCATTCAACCATGAAAAGGAAAAACAGGAATGCATATACATTGCCATACACAGTAGTAATATACAAAACTTGCACATGGAAATCCTCAGTCAATGTTCTGGTCTTCTTACTTTATGTTTTGAGGTCAATTGATCCCTCGATCAAGTCCTAACTAGAAATATCTAAAGAGAAAAAAAAAATCTTGTTTGGATCCGAAAGATCAAACTTATCATTGTACCTCCATAATAAAATAAAAAGAAAATCAACTAGGTTAAAGCAATTCCAAAAGCACCATACCAATGGTTACTTTCACTATGTGGGCTACTAAATGATAAAGTTACCAGAACAAGTCTTTCATGTATGATAAATAACGGAAAACCAAAATTACAAGGGTAAATTACAAATACACCCCCTGAGGTTTGTTTAAAATACAAATTGCCTCTTGTGGTTTGGAAAATTACAAATACCTCCTTGTCAGAATTTTTTATTTAACAGAATTACTTGAAAAAATGAAATTTCTAACTGTTCACCTATACAATAACAAAATTATCTGAATTATTAATAGAAATAAAATTTTAACATTATTAAAAACTGTTAATTAACTTGATGATTTATTAATAAAATGACTTATTTGTTATGAAATTATAAACCTTAGAGGACATAATGTAATTTCCAGAACCACAGGGGGTAATTTGTAATTTAAGTAAAACTCAGCGGGTGTGTTTGTGATTTACCCAAATTACAAATTCATAAGGCAAGTGAAAGTGAAATTGAAAAAATAAATAAATAAATAATAATAATAACAACAATAATAATAATATTAGTAAACACTAAAAACTTAAGCTATAACAAAATAAAATGAAGGCCTAATATGTGGTTTCCGAATTCCGAACTAAGCTCTCACATGCTTAATGCAACATCATAAATTTACGAGATATATAATAAAAGTAATCTATTCTAACAAAACAAACATAATGGAAGATGACACCAAAATAATCATTTTGATACAGGTGTCTAGAGAAAGAGAGGGTGACACAAAGATCAATCATTGGAATGGGTTTTTATTAGAGTATAGGACGAGACATAGTACAAAGAATAAGGACCTAATATAGGCTCCCTTTGTTTCCACGGAAAATTAATTTAAGAAAATATTTGTATTTTATACTAATAGGTAAGGTCGTTCAACAATGAGTGCGCAAATTTGCTGAATGCAGCTGCTTCAGTTGCTCATTCTCCAGCAAAATGGCATCCCAAGCCCCTAAATGGAATGCGTTTCCGACGGAGGATACAAGTTGGCAAATGATAACAACACAACAGAGTAATTTTAACAATACAAGGGGACGTTTTTCAAAATAATTTCTAGAATTCACCGATACCAAACAGATATTTGGTAAACTGTATACTACATCCAAAGGAAAAAAAAACTAAAGAAAACCAAACTAAGCCTTGTGTTCCAATCAGTGGGGCCAACTAAAGGTGAGAATTTTCGACACAGCAGGATAACATGATTTTGAACCGTATACAAAGTTAGTTAGTTGGGGTTTAATGTTTTCGACACAAACACAAATCTAACACGA
The DNA here is from genome assembly GCF_004153795.1 of Camellia sinensis. Taxonomy (NCBI): domain Eukaryota; kingdom Viridiplantae; phylum Streptophyta; class Magnoliopsida; order Ericales; family Theaceae; genus Camellia; species Camellia sinensis. Next base: position 123,350 of record NW_021026289.1, on the reverse strand, counting down.
CCCGATAACACGAATATTAAATGGGATTAGGTTAGTATCGAATTTGCATAACACAAAGTTGACATGGATAACACGTCTAATGAAGAATTAGTATCACATTTCAATATTATTTCCACTAAGCGGTGCCATGTTAAGGCTAATGTAGTGTGTCTGTGTGTGTGTGTTTTTCATTTAACATAATGTATTTTCGAGTTAATATAATATAAAATAAATAACGATAAGTTATAGTTTTTTCAAATTGGGGAAATGGAAATGAGTTGAAATCAAACATTTTTATGAATAATTTTATTTAGTAGATATTAGTTTAATGAAATTTAACTTGTGGGGTTTAATACACTTGCTTAACTAGGGTGAAATTTTTTGATATGAAATAAATTGGTCACAAATAAAAAATGACATGACACAATAACATGAAGAGAAAAAAAGGGGAGGGGATGGAGGAGGGGTAGCGTTGAGGTAATTGTGACACAAATACGATCGACACAAACTATCCCCCTAACCTCCCATGTGAGTCTAGGTCTCCCCTACCCCTAACATTTCATTTTATATTGATCATATCACTCTTCCTTACTATTACATTTATTGGCCTTTGTTGTACATGACCAAACTATCTTAGTCTATTCTCTTTCAACTCATCTTCAATTGGTATTCCTACCATTTCACGAATATATTAATTTCTAATACTATCTTTCCTAATCTTACCACACGTCCATCTAAGCATTTTTTATCCCAGCTACACTCATTTTATGAATGTGTTTTTTGTTAGTTGCCTAACAGTTTGTCCTGTTATAATCAAATCTATCTTTCTAGCTCACCTAAGCATCTAAGCATTCTCATCATCACTTAAAGGATATAAACATGAAGGACAAATAGTAGCTTAAGGCCATGGAAAAGTGAACTATCTTTCTAGGTCACCTAGGATTGTGGGTCAAGAGCATATTCAAGCAAAACAAATAACGAATATCCTTAAGTTAAACTACCCTGTATATTTGCACCCAAATGTCTAGTTGTGTCTGCCGCCTGGTGCTCTATGGTGTATCCTTGTAAGTTTTATAACCATAGGCGCCATAAAAATAAGTAAAGTGAAAAATGGATTCTTAAGAAACAAAACAAAACAAAACAAAAAAGCCAAGTGACATGTTTTGTTTGAGGCTGAATCTCAACTATTCTTTAATTAATTAGCATTCACTCCATAGCTTAGAGCTCATATTTTCTATCCATAATTCAAAAGCACCCTATTGAATTATTATTGACTAATAATATAAAAACAACCACATGTTTTGTTTGAGGCTGAATCTCAACTATTCTTTGATTAATTAGCATTCACTCCATAGCTTAGAGCTATATTTTCTATCCATAAAAGAATAATAACCATTTCATTTTCTACATATCAGACTCCCAAGCAACCCTAAAACTGATTCAAGGTAATAGATGCTTTCTTTAACCTCATGTGCAAAAAAATTATTCACGAAAAACAAAATAGATTTAATTCTAATAATAGAAGGTAGAGGGAAAAAAGAACAAGGCATCCTTCATGGAGTCAAGAAAAAAGAATAAAAACAACCACAAGTCACAAACACCTGCAAAAAGCATCCTATTGAATAATATAAATAACCCCCTCTCCTCCCACCAAAAAAAAAAAACAACTCACAATATGGTTTGACCTCTAAAATGTTTTATAGTTATGAAAATCCTCTTCACCACAAAATCAACTTCCTCATTATCCATCTTGTTAACCTATGAGAACAAGGCATCCAAACATAAATGCAAAAATATGAATCTTCAGGTTTCTTTAATTGAGGGAAGTCCTTTGAGAAAGTATGAATTTGGAGGAGCTAGACGGGCTTCCCTCACCATATCTTACCTTTTATTTGTAGATGATACCATTATGTCCTATTACGGGATTAAAGAGTAGTTGACATTTAGAGGCGTGTTTTGTTATGTCTTGTGGCTATCTCTAAATAAATGTGAAATTTGGGAAATGTGAGTTGCTTCCTGTTAAGAGAGGTGCCTGAACTGGATAAGTCAGCTAGTCCATTGACGGGTCAGTCGTGTTCTCTTCTAATTTTTTTTTTAAGATTGCCCTTAGGAGCATCCCATAAAGTAGGGGTGTTCAAATATCCAAACAACCCGTGAAACCGACCCAATCCACCCGACCCGTATACAATATGGGTGGTTTCGACAAATAGCCCAGTCGGCTGCGAGTGTGCCTTTTAGATTTTTCGTGAATTCCAGTCAGAGGTCAGATGTAACATAAACAGACCTGCCTAAACCAACCCGACCGAATAAGGGGTATATACAATTTTATTACTACGTTAGCTTTACTTGTCAGCAGAGACCTATTGTCTTTGTCTTGGAAAACTATACAAACTCTGTAGACTTTTATTTTTTCAAGAACTTTAGATCTTCCCAAGAGTGGACTTTTCTCTTCCCAATCAAATATTTGGCGTTTCACTCTTTTTCTTTTTCTTTTTTATTTGTAGATAGAGACATTTCACTTTAACTCTCATTTTATCTCCTCAATTCTGACGCCTCCTCTCTCTCTCTCTCCCCTCAAACTTCACGTCTCATCTCCTCTCCTTCTCTCTCCTAAATTCTGACCCCTTTTCCCCTTTTCCTCTCTCTCTCTCTCTCTCCCAAATCAAAAAAAACCTCTCATCAATTCCTCTCTCTCTCTCTTCAGAAACAGAACCATCCATCTCTTACCCTCCCTCATCTCCACTTCTCTTTATTTCAAAAACATATCCATCCATCTCTTACTCTCCCTCATCTCTACTTCTCTTTTCTTGCTACCCTCTTTCTATCGATGATGTGGTGGTGGATGAGCACAAAAATAACGGTGGTGGCGACGATGAGCGATGGCAGTGGTGGTGCTTGTGGCTGCGCAATGACGGCAACAATGATCAACAGCGGCGATCCCTCTCTAGATTTTTCTTTATTTTCTCTCCTCAAGTTTCATTCTAGTTGTAAGAAATATATGGATATGTTTATATGAGTGTTAAGTTTGTTATTTTGAAATTTTTAATTCCATTTTCATAATATTTTTTCTACTCCTATTGGATCTTCGAAATCGACCGAACCGATTGCCAAATCGATTTTTTTGATTCGGTCGATTTTGAACCTTAGTCCGGTCGATGACTGATTCTCTACCCCAAATGTGTCGGTTCGGCTGTCAGGTCAAAGGTAAACCCGAACCGAACCGACTTGTGAACACCCCTACCATAAAGTAGTAGCTATGTGGGGATTCAAGATTTTAAGCAACGGTAGCTGCCTCCATAACAGTACCAATGGCAATAGTGCGGTTTCGGATGTGACGGACATTGCATAACAGTAGCGACGTCGAAGTCGTGAATTTATTTTTTTTTTTCTTTTTTTAACTTCATACAAGTTCCCAAGTATACTAATATGCATGTTTTATTTCAGAATCAATATTTATTTCAGCTTACAGTGATTTGTAATTATTTTTGTATAATTAATAACCATGATTTAAAAAGGTAGTTCATTTTAAACTATTAGTAATTTGTAGTCAAGATAAACATGCATAATTTATATCAAATAATTACTAGTTTTGTGATTATAAATGTAATTAAAGACTTGAAGACAATCAAAACTATAGTTGATAAAAAAATGTTCATAGTCAAAAGTTGTTTTCGTGGAATCAACAAATTAGCCCAAGGTACCCGTGTCGACATAAATATATGGGACATGCCTCGATACAGCTGGTGTACCCTTATGTCTAGTAGATCAAAGAAGAGGAAGAAGGGAAGAAAAGGAAGAAAAAAAATACAAGCTTTTTCATTTGATCTAATGCATGTAGCCTAGATATGTTACCGTAAAGCCCATAAATCATGCTAGAATGGCTTCTCGGAGGCAAGGGATGTTGTCAAAGAATGAGAGAAATGTGAGTTAAATCTGATTTATTGAAGAAATATCAAACTTATTTATATAATTGCCAAAGTTTGCAAGTAAAGCCCAGCACTTAAATGAATTTACTAGTTAAAAACTTAAAACTAAACTATTGCCCCTCATTTTGTTATAATTTAAACAGTGACCTAAATAACCCATTTGCTAAACTTTCCCAATGTAAAAAAAAAGTTTTACAGGTTTACACTTGCAGTCAAATTACTTTTTCTCTCAAAACTAGAACTTGTTAGGCCTCTACTCATACCTTTGAACCTTCCTTAAGCCTAACCCATCCTTCCTCTAACCTTCCATTCAAAAACTACAAAATAATCTGAATGCACCACGGTAATGACCTCAAGGTTAATTAGATCTTCAGCTCATTACCCCTACAATATACAAATGCTTAAAACCCCAATGTTCTGTGCACCATTAACCACAAAACCTGACCAGCATATACACACGTAGACAGGGACAAGACTTGCAGTATATATTCTATGGCAGCAATTTATTAGTCCATCTCATGAATTTTACAGTTCTCCAATGCAACTCTGACTTACAGAATAGTAGCATGATCAGAAGTCAAAAGTGATGTTGACGTCAAAACCTAAACTAGCATCCTTTGCAATGTGACAACTTAAAAGTGTGTGAACCATTAGGACTAGTTAATCACCAAATCAAGCCCTAAACCCTAATTCCATAATTCTTTTATCAATCAACTATAAAGCATGGGTACTTCAAAAAGCATGGCGTACTTGTACCGAATACTTACCGGTGTATGGTACTTCTACATACGTGCTAAGTATACCCAAATTTTTTCCTCTTAATTTTTGGCATAACCAAATGTACCTAATATATTCTCAAACCACATTATACCTCAATCAAAATACTATTTTCTTCTACTACAAACATAAAATTCAATATACTAGGCCTTTTCTTTTTTTTTTTAGTTTTATACTTAGCATGATTTTGAAATTAAGCTATAGTTTATAAGTTATTTAATATAATAACATTTAATTTTAATTTACACCTTTACTTTTGACATTAAATGTTAATTATATGTTGAATATTAACAAATTAAACCATTTAACTCTGTTTCATAGCCAATCAATATTCAAAACCAGCAATACACACAATTTAAAGATAAAAAAGTCTTGTAAACCGTAAAAAAGACAAAAATGTGAGTGTTAAAGATACAAAACAACAGTCTTTAATGATGAGCAGCTCACCACTACTATCAGAAAGCCCGTACTCCATGGCCGCTTATACCAAAATCAAGAGCATCAGTCCACAATAAAAACCCCCAAAACCGGTAGCACCACCCCAGAGCCAACAATTCATGAGTAATTGTAATTGTAACAGCAACAGAGGATATAGCAAAATCTGAAATTCTATAAAATTAAAAAAAAAACAAACAAACAACTTGGGATTAGATCAACTACGTCCCCGTGTGTGAAGAAATTGAAAGAATTAACGCACCTGCAGTGTTGGTACCCCGAAGTTTTGACAAGGAAAAAGAGCAAGAGAAGGAGCCGTGCGAAACACGACACACACACCCAGATTGGTGGCCCACGGTGGCCACTGGTAGTTCACGGCGTTCCACAGCGGTTTGGTTTTTGTTGGTTTGGCAAGAGAAAGACGGATGATAGAGAATCCGAGCGACACAGAGATCAGAGAGAGACAGAGACAGAACACAATTTTGGGGAGGAAGAACAGGAAACGACGTTGTTTGGACATTTCTGGAAAATAAAACTACGTCGTTTTAATGGTCACATTTGTTACCAAGAGGTGTGTCTCACCTAATCTTAAAAGGTTTGGCTTCTTTGACAGTTGTCATTTTTAATTTCACAGAGTGTTTGGATTTTGTAAGTCTACTTTAGAACTGATTTCGGTTATTTGAATCGTTTAATTTTCTTTTTATGACTCGTTAGATATAATATTTATATAAAAAATAAAGATGATAGAATATTGGTGGCTATATATTTGTATCTCTATCATAATAGGATAAATTATCAATAGGTCATATTTTTAGGACTTGTTACTTATTAAGTCATATTGATAAATTTATCAATCAAGACTTATAGATAAATAAATCTAAATAACAAGACTGATTGGTAAGGGCCCTTTGTATTCAAAAAATGACAACAAATATAATTTTAAGAAAAGTCATATATTTTTTGTAATACAAAATCGATTCAAATATATAGTTACTGATATCCGATCATCTTTTTTTTTACATAAATGTTTTACTCAACAAATTCTTAAAGAGGAATAGTTTATATCGCCGAAATCGATTCCAAAATAGGCTTACCATGCCCAAACGTCCTCTCATATTAAGATGACCAACTTAAAAGAAACTAAACCCAATCTCAAATTCTATGGTACACACCTCTTAAAGACACTCTTTAAGATGTGTGTGCAATAAAATTTCACCATTTTAATTAATATATAAAATAATTCTACATGGTTCTAAACACTCGAACATCCTCGTCGTTCTTTTCTACTTTATAGCACTGTTCAATACTCACTTTTCTTAGAAAATTTAGTCAAACTGCTCTCATAATAAAACTTTGGGCGCTTAGTCCATAAATTTAATTTTGAATTTCTTATGTCTATATAATTCCAGGCGCTAAATTATTACTTCAAAAGGACATTGTTAAGTCCAGAAGGATAGTCCCATACAAAATGACTATCTGTTAAGTTTTCTCAAACCCACTCTTTCTCTCCTCTCTTATATTATTCTCTCTTTGCAACTCTTGTCTTCTCTTCACCGCCCAAACCTACTATCTTTCCTCTCTCATGATCTTTTCTCTTTATCTTCTCTTTCTTATTCACCAACAACTATTCGATCATGTGGATTCATCTTCACCAATAACCGTTTGATCCCGTGGATGACGCCGTCGATACGAACGACTTCGCTAAATCGACAACGATCTCGCCGTGAGACTTCCCTAGAATGTCTCTACCATGGTGTTTGGTCACAATCCGAGATGAGTTGTCGGTGATTTACAACCGTATTATCGACGACCGTATCGTGATGGTGGTGTTATTGGTGCTCATGATCGTTTTCCTCTTATTGACTGATATGACTCTCAATATAGTGATCTCAATGTTGATTGGAGTTGTGGTTGTGTAGATTCATGTGGTGTTTACGAAGACTGGTGATTTGTCTGTCAACGAAAAGTCTTGTAGCTCCACAATGGTGCTTTTCACTAGAGTTTCATTGCCTTTGTCTTAGATCTTGCACTTTGCTTTTGTGGTATCAAATTAGGGTTTTCTTTGAAATTGTTGCAATTGGTTTGAATTTCAATTTGGTTGCGCAGAAAATTGAACTTCAAGTGAGGAAATGTGTTGACTATGTGTGTGTTTATGTAATTTATAGGGTTTATAAATAACTAATAGTTTGTGTTTCTTTAACTTTTGCTTTTGGGGTTTGTTTTTTTTTTGTGATTTGACCAAACCCTAAAAAAGTTATGTGGAGTGGCAAGAGCATCTCCAACTGTTAACCTAATATTTCACCAAATTTGAGTTAAAAAATGACCATTTTCTGAATTTGATACTTCACACTCCAACGCTTTCAGCTTCATCAAATATCAGTCAGGACAACCGGATGGTCGACCTGATGGTCGACCGGACCGGTCGACCGAGTAGAGGAAAATTTTTTTTTTTTAAAAAACCTTTCTGAACCAACAACTGAACTGTTTGAACCGACCAAGTGAACTGACGGATGTGAACCGGTAGGGGGCGACCGGTTGGTTGACCGGCCGGTCAACCGGCCGGTCGACCGGTAATCTTTAATTTTTTTTTTCTTTTTTGATTTCCCTCCGTTTCTGTTCCTAATTATTTTGCTATTTCTTTTTCCCTCCATTGGTTTACCAAAATCTCATATAAACACATTATTATTTATATGCCAGACAAGGATCATATCTTACACAACTACACAAGGATCATATCTTAAACAAAAACAGAGGGTAATGGATACTTTGAAATCGAGGTGTTTGAATGTAAGAAATTCCTTACAAAGTGTTCATCTGTCGCGTATGGGGGGCGCAGACATGCTTATATACCCTCTGTGCCCCATATCTACTCCCAGTCATCTCCTGACACGTGGCTCCGCTATCCCATCTGTCAGCATAGACCTTGTTGAACATCACTTAATCTCAACTGCCTGCCTTCACAGCTGGAGCTCGGCAGCCAAGCTGCTCTATCCGTTGCCATGCCGGGCCGTGCTTCATACCCAAGCACTTCACTGGCTAAGCCCAAGGAGGACTGGACTAGGCGGCATCTCGGCAAAGCCTAGCCCGAGGCTCCTCCTGAGGTCGGCCTTTCTGCCGGTCAAACAGTTACCTCGGCTGGCCATGCCTTTCCTGGCGCCGGTCACTCAGCTTGTCCGGCTTCGGCCATCCATTGATCGAGCAGCTCGGTCCAACCGAGCACTGCCTTGCCGGGCAGTTTCTTTACGGTCTGGGGCGGCACACACTCGGCCCAAGTTCTGCCCGGCCCAAGTTCTGGCAGCCCATCTCTGGGCGGATAGTCGGTCATCTCGGCCCCATGCATCGTTGGGCTCTCAACCTGCACGGCCGTTACCTCGGCCCAACTCCAGATCATAAATCACCCTCTCAATTGCCCCTTAATTCCGTCCGCGAAAGTGTGACTGGGATTACTCACTTCGACCGAGATAACATTTCTCCGGCCTTCAAGATGCCAAAGGGCAACCGGGCTAGTTAACATAACTGTCTACAAATTTGCCCGGTTATACTCCTCGGCTGACATCTGTTCCTTTGAAAGTAGCTCGGTTGGCTCTTCGACTCTTCAACCCGTCGCTTCAGTCCTGACGTCGCCATAAATGGGGACACGTGGCGGGCTGCCATTGGCCATCGAGCAGCCAACCCGTCGTTTTTGCCAGAATTTTAAATTTGGGCTAACTCCCTCCTGCCTATACATATAAGACCCCCCAAACTCCAACTCCTCCTACTGCCACTTCGATATACGACCTCAGAGCTCTAGCATTCTTGACTTGGCCTCTTCTGCCATTCTTCGTGTTTGAGGGATTCGATCCTGCCCTTCACTGGTAAGTCCTTCTACGCCTATTTTGTTGCTATTTTCTTTCAAATTACACACATTAGGGCACAAAAACGTAGCTCTTAGGGCATAGGCCATAGAAGCCGTCCCAAACCTCCCATTGTTCTTGGTGTTCTTCATCTCCCTGAAGAACACTGATGAACTGGGGCGAACCGGGCTCCTGGTCTTCTTTTGATCCAAAAAATCAATCTGACCGAGCAAATAACATGTTTGTCTCAACCCCAACAAAAACCGAGATAACAAAAGGACTTGGTCGCTCAACCGGGCTAACATCTGGTCTGCTTGGGCGACCGGGCTCCTTAGTTAGACTAGATAACCGAGGTGGTTTGGCACTCTTAATGACCGAGCTAAAATCCAGTACCTTTCGCGCGACCGCGCTAACACTTAACACTTGCCATCCTTTTCCTGCAGAGTCCAAGGGGACCACTGTCATTCCTGAGGCTCTCAGGACCGA